>JANSTR010153175.1:0-10675 GCA_025434805.1 Antipathozoanthus remengesaui
AACCAAAGCCTGGTTGAGGTGTTTGAGGTCTGTGCATCAGCATCATCGCTTATGCACATTCTCCACGTCAAAAAAAAAAGGCACCAGAGAAATCAAATATTATTTAAATATTTGAGAAATTTCACCTCCCCTGGATCCGCCCCTGGGCTCCCTACTTGTTTTAATATACAGACAATGTGGCAAACATTGCTCGTCAATTGAAGTCTCTTCTTCAAGTACACAAAGCAGTGATCTGGTCGAATCTGAATTCACGATAATTTACAAGACAGACACGCTAACCACTCGACTACTATGCTGCCGACACGTAAGCCGGTAAGGCCAAGAACGAATTAATTACGGTACCCGCAAACTCATAACTACTCATGTTAGGTGCTTATGAACTCAAGTTTTAGGTTTATTCCACATGGTGAAAAACATGCCATTTCTTTGGATTTGAACAACAATGATTGGTTCGACAGTGCCTTCGGACGTATCGAAGCTGAGCATTTTTGCAATGTCAGCAACTTTGAAGCTTCATCACTAGTGGAGGACATTCTCTTCACACGACTTTCGCCAAGTGCCATGCGTCACTGATAGAAAACCTAGCTACTTTACCACGTTAATAAGCAATTAGTGGCAAAGAGTTTATTGTTAGATGATAACTGAGACATTGGATTGTGCGAGATTTGTGTTTGGAGGAGGAAAGTAGCGGTTGTTAACGGTTGTTATAGACATATAACAAAATAAGAACAGACTTTACAGAAGGCGCAAAATATGGCCAACTCTTCCAATCTGTAGCACGCGGATAAAGGCATTTTAAAATTGTTTGAAACAGTAGCTACTTAGTCCCCCGATAGAACGTCGATAGACTAGGCCAACGGCTTAACGTCCCTGTCCGCGGACGGTGCGGCGAAAGAAGGTCCCGGCAAGGTCCCGGGACCTTGGATTGGCAGTCACAGATCTAACCGACTGAGCCAACCACGCACACACTAATGTTTGTGTGTTCCGTGTTTGTAAACTTTAGAGCTGAAGCGTGATTGGCTGAAGGCCAAAAGATTCGCAATGCCGTTGCGTGGGTCGTTACAGAATCCAAAATACACGATAAAATTTGCTAAAATTTTGGGTAAAAGTTTTTCAGAATTTATATTATATTTCTCTATATTGCATGCAACAATTTCAAAGGGTGAGACAGATGTAGTTCACACACTGCGCGTAATGGCCTATGTTGCACCGTGTATCAGAGCCTTAATTACATGTACGGTTAAAAGGTTTGTGCCGGCATATACCTTGGTAATTTAATTTAGTGTGCATCGCCATGTCAAAATGTTATCCACTCATTTAAGACAATTTCACGCCTACAGCATTGAAGAGGAAACAGAGGAGGGAAATGAACAAGAGACCAGCTGTAAAAACAGCGCTTTCATCGGTTCGCTGGTAGCTAGTGGACGCTTTCAGACCTTTAGGAATGGGGTGGGGCTTATTCAGTCCTTAATATCACCATAGTGGTGAACACACCAACCCAGTCTATGCTGAAAACTGATTGGTTAATTTGACCGCTGACTAATATTCCTTCTTATGAAATATTGAAGATGTCGGATCGTTCATTTTAAGACTTGTCACTCCAAGAAACTGTTTCTATAAACTTCCTTGCCTGAAGAACAGTTTTTCTTTTTTATTGGCGCTTAATTTTGGTATAGATGCAACCTCACATAGAGAAAATATTTTAAAAATTGCTCTGCCGGGTACGCAAATCTTCAACAGCATACCAAAACTATAGCTTAATCACTCTAACGTTTTTTTTTCTATTTGAAGCAGACAAAGCAATCACAAGGAAGAAGTAGCAAAAGCAACTCCTGCTGTGGTGATCAGTTGTCCAAGTGGAATGGCAGGTGATCCACTCGTATTAAATAGCCGTCCGAAACCGAGCAGCAACTTATATCAATCACAATATATTTTGACTAATAAACCCTCATTACAAACGACAGCATTTTTACATTATGGTTTGATAACAAAGACATTGAACAGATCACATATCGTCCCATCTTTTCCTGAGTTCTCGTCCCCCCCCACCCCCTCTTTAACTCAGCCGCCCCCATCCCAATTGAGTAACCATGGTAACTTGACCCATAAGTATCCTTGATATCGTATTGCCGACGAGCAGTTTGAGGGAGAACGGCGAGGATTGCGAGGCGACAGAATAGAGTCGCCGGTGTGAGGGGAAAATGTCTGAGTTCCAGCGTAACTGACTTTCACAGTTTAACAGTTTTGTTTATTTAAATATTTTATAAGAAAAGAAAACTATCAAGAGTAGAACAATGTGAAAGGTACAAGAATACAACCCAAAGAGGGATAATGAGTTCCTGGACCTTACATTTATTTTCATACTAAAGATAGCGTAGTCAAAGTGACTGATCATAATATCTGCATTAAAGCAACTGAAATGTTTATATTGAGTGAAGTGAGTACAGAATACAGCATACATTATTATCAGTCTGATGCAGCATATTAAAATTTTAGAAACAAAATTGCAGATGTAGTAGCAATTACGATGATAAGAAGTGTTTTTGAATTGTGAGTGACAAACTGTTTCTTATACCCAAAGGGTAGCAGCTTTAGGTGAAAAAGTAATACCCCATATATGGAAATCAATTGTACCTCTCATGTCTTAACACCTATCATCAGTAACAGCGTTTCTTGTTTATGGTTTAGTAAGAAATGCAAACAGTTATCTCAAACAAGAAATTTTCCAAATTGTGTGTTTGGGCCCAACTTTGAGTTTCCAGTGGATTACGGTCCCTCGAATTAGCCATCTAAAACTAGCCAAATGCTAATAATGTAAATGGCTAAAAGTAATCATCTATTTCAGGACAGTTTCAACATCTCGGAGCCGATAGCATTGAAGAGGAACCAGAAGAAGATGAAAAACAAAATGAAAGCAGTGAAAGTCACGCTTCTAGCTCCCAGGTAATAGGTTCTATCATCTCGAAAAGTGATAGGTATCTTTTATTTATGGACCTATTGCTCGATTATGACGTTTGTAGGTAGACACATCTAAGCACTTATGCTCAAAAATTAGTCTTTACCGCTTCATACCTGCATCGAACCTGTTTGGACGTAATCGAGGTTCTGTGTGAGTAATGTTACGTTTGAGCTTTCTAAAACGTATATTTTGATAGGGTTGGATAGCAGGGATGAATCACGCAAGCCGATTGGTTAATCACACAATTGACTATAACAAGAATAAAGCAGTTAACCGGTATTGTTTCCTACTTCAATATTGTAATGGCAGTCATTTGCGGCCACTGTTTTGATGTAAAGCACTTTATGACGATATTGTAGAAAGCGGTGTCTTCAAGCTTCTACAATTTTCTTTCGAACTGATCGGACAAACAAAAAGCTACCCAATTCTACAAAAGGTATGATTTTGCCGCGTTTACCCCTGATTCCTAAAAGAGACCACAGGCCACGATTTTAACCCCTAAAAGATAAGGCCAACAGTGCCGTCCGGTCGATGCGGGAGTACCCATCCCTCCCCCCTCGGGACGACATGCCATGCACACCAGCCACTAACTATGCAGACGAGTGTCGGTTCTGTAAACTTTCATTCTTCTTACTGAACTGTTGTTTGCTTCATGAATCTCTCTTTTCAAGGAGAATAAATCCTCACAAGGCACAAAGAGAAGAGCAACGCCTGCTGTTGTACAAAATTTTTCTTGTGGAGTAACAGGTCAGTACAGTAAATCTCACTTCAGCCGTTTATAGACCTTACTAACAATACACCGAGCCAGTGGCCATGACCAATACCTTGCTTGTTTTCAAAATACAGCAACAAGCCTCGACTTGCACTTATTGCTCATTGCCACTGGGGCGTATTATGAATAAGGCTTATGCGTTTTGCCAATGCCACTGCTTCAGTCATAAACATTTTTCGAAACATTTCTTTTATAGTCTCCCAACTTCCTGAAAGTTACCATGAAATCTTAGGTGGTATTTTTTATGTATTATTTTATATTAGTTTTCAGAACAGATATATAACGATTTGCAGATAATCTATGATTTCAAGTGCTTGTCGATTGTTGTTGTACAAATTATTGTGAGTCAAGGTTATCTTTATGTTTGAGTTTTTAGATAAAACTTGAAACGCAAACCACCATCATAATAACCATTATCTTTACCACAATCATCAGCATCATCATCGTCGCCATCATCATCAACATCATAATCATAATCATCACCAGAATTGTCATCACCATCATCATCACCATCATCATCATCATCATCATCATCATCATCACCATCACCATCATCATCATCATCATCATCATCACCATCACCATCATCATCATCATCATCATCATCATCACCATCATCATCATCGTCATCACCATCATCATCACCATCACCATCATCATCATCATCATCATCATCATCATCATCATTACCATCATCTTTATCACCTCGTGTTGATTATCTCAACACTCGAAGATAAAATTCGGATCTCCGCGCGGCCATGTAATATCCTCCATATATTGGCAAGATATTCAGTCGGTCACGTGAGAGAAAGAGAGTGAATGAAACAAATATGACCGCGAAGTACTGATATATTTACTGATGCTCGGTTGATAAATTAACAAGGTTTTCTGTGACAATGATAGTATTTGCAGGACAACGTAACAAATATGCAACAGATGTTCTATCAGTGACCCAGTTTTCTCTCTTTATATACACTTTCAGTTTTCTTTCAAAACACTTATGAGGTACATTCTCGTTTTAAATGCAGAGTCCACATACACAATAACTCGTTCAATTCATTAGCACAACTTGCCAACGTGCCTATTTTGCATTCAGGTTTCTGGCAGCATTTGCTCAGACAGCTCAATGACAGTTCACAACGAGGTTCCCACTTCGGCATAGTGGAACGCAGCGTCTGTAAGAATATTTTGTCCAGCATGTGTCGAGGCATTCTTCATCGCCACCACAGCCATTTCCGCAGTTGTCATGACATTCTTTGCACTTCCAGTAACAACCAGCACTATCGCGGCGAACGTTTCTTGCTTCTGTCACAAGCGCTGCACAGATCATGAAGCCCAGAGCGAAAAATACAACGTTCTTTATCTGTTGAAGTGCAACGATTGGAGAAATCAGTGGTGGAAAATAAATGGAGATCGAGGAAGTGGTAATGATAATGGTGATAATGATTATAATAGTGATGATGATCACAATAATGATGATAATAATAATAATGGTGATGATGTTGACGATGATGATGATTATAATAGTGATGACGTTAATGATGATAATGATGATGATGATGACGATGCTGTCAGTGATGATGATCATAATAATGATGATAATGGTGATGATGTTGACGATAGTGATGATTATAATAGTGATGATGATAATGATGGTGATTGTGATGACGTTAATGATAATGATTAGAATGACGTTTTGATAATGATTATGTGTGATGATTACGGTGGTGTTGAAGACGATGATAATTATAACAAAGATGATGATTATAGTGGTGATGATGACGTTAGTGATGAATACAGTAATGGTGATGATGAAGATAATACAGATGATGATGACGTTAATGATGATCATTGATAATTATCGTGATAATGGTGATGACTATTGTGTTAATGAAGAATTTAGTTATGGCAATTATTAAATATAATGATTGAATTAAACACGGAATTCTATTAATTATACAAAATAATTTCATCTACGTTTTGCAAAGCAATAATTTTTATACTTTTTCTCAAAATAATATACTTCATACGGTTGTGCTAATACAGTGAGGGTAGAACTTGTGCATTAACAAGAATATTTCCTGCCGTCCAGGTCCTTCCTCTGATCACTCATCCCTCTGTCCCAGACAAACATCAAAACACATTCTTTGTGATTAATATTTTCAAATATTTAAGAAAATGCTCGCTGACTTTTTGCAATATTCCTACGCCAAACAAATTCACAAAATTGACCATTGAATACTCTCTTCATTACTACTATTATATCATTATTATTTTTATTATTATTATTAATATTATTATTATTACATTAGGTGTAGTTTTTGTTATCAGTCAGTATTCCCTCATGATTTTTAATTACTCCATATGGGTTTTCAATTTTTCAGTTTCTTTACTGCTTTAATAAATAGTGACTACATTTTTTTAGGGACGATTTTGTATGTACATTTATGCATTGTATGTTATTGACAAATATAAATATATATATATATATGTTATTATTATTAATATTATTATAATACTGTTATTATTATTATTGTTATTATTTGTTGCACCTGTCACCGGGAAACATACATTCTTCTGTCCCGTTTCTGTAACTACAAGTGCCTCATAGCCACTGGTGCCCCCCAGGGAGAGGCATATTTTTCTGGCAGCGATGCTCGTCCGAAAAATTGAAATCAGTCTCCAAAAGATACCTAATTGACGTGGTTGAACCCCTATTTGAACCCCAAAAATATATCGTTCACAAATTCTTTTCCTACTCTGCGATCTGTGTTTGCAAAGAGTTTCAAATTATACTCAAATGTAGGGCATTTACAAACTTCTACAATTTCTCTTTGAATTGAGCGGACACCGAAGAAGATACCAAATTTCCCAGAAGTTATGGCTTTCTCGAGTTTACACTTAACCTTTTCCTTACTAAACCCCGATCAGTCCAAATAAACCAAAACTAACTTTTGAACCAGTTATTAAAACTCTATATAATAGTGACCATTTATTTTGTTTGTCTCGAAAAGTAGATTCCATAAAT
The DNA here is from genome assembly GCA_025434805.1 of Antipathozoanthus remengesaui. Lineage (NCBI taxonomy): Eukaryota > Metazoa > Cnidaria > Anthozoa > Zoantharia > Parazoanthidae > Antipathozoanthus > Antipathozoanthus remengesaui. The sequence continues at coordinate 6,760 of JANSTR010153175.1, forward strand.
GTGGATTGTTTCATGTAATTCATAGTTGACAATCAGTCCACAACATTTGATAATTTTACTTCTTGAAAAGTCAGCATGGAAAGGGTTAAAAGAGACCACAGACCATGATTTTAATCCATATAAAAGATACGACGAGCGTCCCTGCCCAGTTCCTTGTCTCTTATATTCTGTTGCCCTATAGCTAGTCTTGCCGGGGCAAATTTGACCCTAACAAAAAAGATGGCGACTGGTACACTTCAGTACACATAACTCCTAGCGCACAAGAAACGTGAGAACGCTCATAAAAACGTACAGAAAGGAGCTAAAAACTCCAAACGTAGGATACACAATGTTCTTAGTGCATGGACACGTTTTCCAAATATGTGGTTTTACTTTCAGCTGTTCACTGAGTTAGGTTCACAGGGCATTGTGGTCAAATATACAGCCGCCATCTTTTTCGTATGGTGGAATGGAGTACATGTTTCCCCCGGGTGGAACGTCAATCCATCGGAGGCCCCAGCAGAAGCTCCTGCTGATTTATACAGCTGAGTTGATTGCCGCAAGTCTAGTAAGTCTCATCTTCAAGTACACAAAGCAGTGATCTGGTTGAGTCTGAATTCACGACCATTTTTTACAAGACAGACACGCTAACCACTCGACTACTGTGCTGCCGACACTTAAGGCCAAGGACGAATTAATTACGGTACCCGCAAACTCATAACTACTCATGTTAGGTGCTTATGAACTCCAGTTTCATGTTTATTTCACATAGTGAAAAAATGCCCTTTCTTTGGATTTGAACAACAATGATTGGTTCGACAGTGCCTAATTCAGAGGTATTGAAGCTGAGCATTTTCGCAGTGTCAGCAACTTTGAAGCTTAATTCATCACTAGTGGAGGACATTCTCTTCACACGACCTTCGCCAAGTGCCATGCGTCACTGATAGAAAAACTAGCTACTTTACCACGTTAATAAGCAATTAGTGGCGAAGAGTTTATTGTTAGATGATAACTGAGACATTGGATTGTGCGAGATTTGTGTTTGGAGGAGGAAAGTAGCTGTTAAACCGACTGAGTTAACGGTTGTTATAGACATATAACAAAATAAGAACAGACTTTACAGAAGACGCAAGATATGGCCAACTCTTCCAATCTGTAGCACGCGGATAAAGGCATTTTAAAATTGTTTGAAACAGTGGATACTTAGTATTAAGTGGAACAATATTGTTCATATGGGTTTTCTATCGCACATCTCTTTCAATTGTTTTAAATGAACCTGGTAGCTTAGCCGGGTTGCTTAATTCTCAATCTACTACAAAACATGCAGTTTCCTTCGTGTAAATTCAACTTGAATGTTCTCTACTTTTTCTGCGTTGTGCATAAACTGGGACACTGGGCGACGCTCATCAAAGATCAGAAGTTTATTTTGAAGAAAAATATATATAGTTGAGTCTCGAGAAGAAAAAAAATCGACGGTTTTCATGAAACAGCTTGTTCAAAAGATTTTTGTTGCCGGTACCCGATGTTTGCGTAGTTTAAGTGAAACCTTGCTATTTTTTAATTCTACTTTAGTTTAGTTCACTAACTGAATATCGAATACGAAAGGTATGTTGAGTCATGAGGGATTGCACACTTTTTTCCTACAAATGAAATAACTGTTACTTAAATTTTTCGGATGCAAAGAATCCTTTACCTTTCTTGTGAACACCATAATCAACCCGGAATTAATGACTTCAGCGATCAGCTTGGTCCTTTGAAAGAAGACGAGTCCTCAATCCACAGATTGAGCAAAGTATTTTATGCTGTTTAAATACTATGAATGCATATGACCCCTCTCTTTGTATACAGCGACCGCCAACGCCTGCTATAATCTCAGACAATGCCACTCAAGTTTAATATATATTGCTCGTCACCGCCGCCAGTTTGGCCCGTGTGAGCAATTATCGAGTCTTGTTTTCTTTGTGCTCCGGAAAGCTCATTTATGCATGTGAATGTACTTCAAAGCAGTCAAACACAACGCTGTTCAACACAACGCAAAATTCTCCTCAGGTATAGCAAAGACATAAAAAAACTGTTTACTATAAGGATTTAGCTTGTAAAAATCCAATCAATATATATAGAAGCAGTTTTTTAAACTTGGAAAAGTTACCAACTTCTTACATTATAATACTTTTATGAAAATTTTTGTCAGAAAAATAGACAATGCCCATTGATTGACTTACGCTTATGGAAGATAAAATCTTAAGTAAAGAATAAATTACACAAAAATCTTCTTAATCTGTTTTAGGCAAAGATGGTTTGCCAATTGTTCTTTCATTGTACTATTTGCTTATCCGGCTCAAGTCAGATAGCTGAGAGAAAAAGTTTCTTTTGTCCCGTTTCTAAAAGCCATGAGGCACTAATCGAGAGACTTCTTAGTGTTCAAAACAAACAACATTTTGGGATTACTCATTTGGTAAAACTTGTCCGATAAAAGTTATAGCTAGATACTTTTATCTTAGAAAACTCGTTGTTGCTGCCAGAAGATATCACAAAGTTGTGGCAGTTTTATCAACAAAAGGCCAATAAATTGCACGTGCAACAGTTGTTTAGGACAAGAACTTTCTATATGTGGCAAAATTCTTTTCATTAAATTTTAATTAAAAAATTGCTGTCATTTTGCGTCAAACAGAGCTACCGGTCATTTTTAAGTTACAAAACTTCCAAATCACTCTGAAACCTTTGGGAAAAAACTTGTATTCCAAGATGAATCGGCTTCACTGTGATTTCCTTTCATCTCTCCGGAACATATTGTTACGATAATAAATTCTCAAATACTCCAATTTGAGTTCACTGCCGATATGAATGTTATACATTGATTCGGATGTTGACTAAGAAGATCAAACTTAGCACTTAATTGTTCTTTGAATTGAAAATGATCCAAGGAAGTGTTCTTTCAGTTGTACTGATGACAAAATGTTGTACTGATGATAAACTGAAGGAACATGCTCAAAATATCCTGATTCCAGTAAGTTCTAGTAGATTAAAAATGAACTTTCTATTAGCCTCCAAAAGTCACAAGCAGAGTAATTTCAGATACTGTATACTAGCAGGAATCAGTAATTGTTGTGTTGATACAACAATCAAGCAAGTTCAGCAACATTTATTTCAGTTAATTTTTTTAACTTTAGAAACAAACTGTTAGTAATTCAAGCTTTTTTTCAAAACTTCTTGGTTTGGGTGAACTTGTTAGTTAAGTTTATCAGACACTATACAAATCAAACACACCTTTTCTCGTCGTTTATTCAGATGTTCCTCTCAGCTCTTAAGCTATTTTTGTTAGTTTATCGTTTCATAGAGCGATAACTATATAATCTTGAATAATTGTTGAAGTCAGACAGTTTTCTTTACAAAATGAAAACGGTAAAATGAAAACCTAGTTTTGTAAATCATACGAAATAAGATAGTATTTACGACCCAAAGATGACTTTCTGGGTATTCGCCCTATAATCGTCAGCGAATTAGCAAACAGTTTTTCATTCATTAACCAATCATTGTGAAAATTTGATTTAATATTAGGTGAATCGGAAACCAATTTAATTATAATCACTGAGGAACTGTTCATAAACTAATAATATGCTAAATGAAAACTCTGATTTCATGTAATTTCCGATCTAGAAAGTGATATATATGTGATATGAACCAATAAACTACTATACTTGATTAGTTGTAAAATCGATTTCCGATATAATAACAAAAAACTCTATAATATTGTTATTTTAATAAAATCATGGTGTTAGAAATCTTAGCGTCTTTCAAGGAACTGCTCTTTTGTCCCTCAAACACATGCACACAACTCACAGTTTTGGAGTATTTTTAATAATGGACACCCCCTAGGTTTTTCGGACCTACAAATCGCAGCTTTGAAGCAATCAAAACAAAACTTTCAGTAGCTGTA
>JANSTR010153186.1:0-10673 GCA_025434805.1 Antipathozoanthus remengesaui
CAATTCAAGGCTGATGAGTTGGGCCATCCAATTCAAGGCTGATGAGTTGGGCCATCCAATTCAAGGCTGATGAGTTGGGCCATCCAATTCAAGGCTGATGAGTTGCACCACGGGTAGTTGGTACTTACCGTCCAGTATCATAGACTTACATCAGATGGTTTTGAATATATATCCTGATGCCAGATGGGTTAACCATAGATCCAGACTGGTGCTAATGGAGCTTGTCCTTAAATGTATGCCAAAGATGCGCTTCAATGACTACTCACCGTTCCTGCATGACAGCTTATAATTAATTGCACTATATATTGAGGTTGTGCAACAAAATGGGCATTTCAACATAAAAGTAGGAAATGGGTCAAAAAAAGTAAGATCACTTGAAAGCCTGGTTGGAAATTCCAGGAAATACTAAGGCTTCATAAGCAGGGACTATGTGTAGAGATGGAGGAGATTGATTGGTTATCAGAATAAAGCACTGTGCTAACACAAACTTCACAGCACAAACATATTCTTCTAACCTTACTTCAAAGCTATATGGAAGTTATGGAAAACGTTTAGGATAATTTGGCAACATACAAAAAGTCGTGTTTAGGGCTCCCTACTTTTTTGCAAACTATAAATTTAACATTCATTCTTTACTTTATAATTACAAGTGTCAATGAAAAAAAATTGGGATTTGCATTGACATCAGCGCTAAGACAGCAACTTCCATCAGGGGGGCAATAAGTTTGGTAGGGTGTGTGTGGATGGAGGTATGCTCGCGATTTTTCGTCTTGCCAATTTTGCATGGAGGGGAGGGGCAGTTGTCCCCTTGCCCCTATGCTCCCATAGCCCTGGACATGTATGATCACTGCCATAAAACTCTTTCAGCCACAACCAGTTTATCTGTTTATAATTTATCCTTAAATTATCAACACATTATATATATATATTTGGCTATCACACACAGCAAGCTATCTAAGATAAAAAGCAAAAATTCTTCTGAACTGTTTACAAACTAAGGGAACCTATATATAATTATGGAGAAAGTTAGGACAATTCAATTGTCATGTATGGTATGTGTATTATACTGAAACGGTTTAAAGATGACTCATTTAAAAGGTCAGCAAACTTTCAAAAGTGCATGAACACATATCAACATGCAGACACCAATTAGAATGCATTATTATTTTCTTTATGTATTCTTAAGTATAATCAAATATTTATCACACAAAGCATTGTGCATAATTTAACTTCACAATGTATGTGAAATGTAGATACGTCATACCATATCATATCATTACACTACTTGAATATCAGTCAAATCATATACTATGTAATTGTGAATATGATATGACAAGTTTAAAGACTTGTGATGCACAGAGAACAGAAAAATGTTGCTGTGTTATGACTTTCAGCAAGTTTATAATATTATGAACCTTTTCCCTATATATTGGGCACATAATTTTATCCTTCAGCAGGTGCAGCACAGCTACTTTGGAAGTGAGGGGGCTGACCAGTGACATGAACTAGGGGCTGGCCAGTGACACGAACTGGGGGGCTGAATATATGTTTTGTCAGTAACTCTTTACAATTTCAAAAAAAGTGGGTGGAGCCAACCCCTCCCCAGCCCTTGCCCCTCCACAGCCCCTGTTCAGTATTTATCTGCCTCAACTTGGCTCCTGGACCTTTCATCTGCACTCTTGTATAATATATTTTATAAGAAAAATGCTGAAATGCACTCTTGCTTAATTCTATTTGTGATTTCTTCCTTCTTTCAGGATAACAGCCATTGTCTCTTGTACATTCTCCCTTTATCAAGGGCAAACACATGTCTTCCACAGTTATATATTATTAAGTTTAGGAACTCCAACATATAGCTGAACAACAGACATGTTCTTTCAATGGTGCTTTTTTTCCCTCTCTCTGGAAGTGCAAGAGTCTGGGTCACTGGTGTTTTTTCTTTCACAAGTGCTATAGTTCCGGTCTCAGTACAGTTTCTGGCACTGATGAGACTGCTCGTTCAACTGGTTCAGGTGTGTACGTAAAAGTTAGTCCTGTTGGGTATATAACACCATCACAGCGAACCAAACTAACAGCTACTTCTGTTGGTTGTCGGACAAACCTCCAGCCACCACGTATGGCTGAAATATCAGGTACTACACACAGCAAGCTTTCTGCACACCTACAAAATAAGAGATTATCAGCTGTGCACGAAGAACACTTGTTACCAGAATCATCAAATTTAAGTGGTGATCAGCATAATGCAACGAAATTCCTGTGACTAATGTCAACTGAACTAAGATTTTCCTGCCATTTCCTAATGTTTATCACAGTAATACAAACTTTCGACATCCATACAGTTTTAATCAAGTGTGAGATGTTAGAAAGTCCATACATCCGAAGAAAAAACATTAAGATTAATTAAAAAAATATGAGGAAGTGACTAAAAGTCAAACTGCAGACAATATATTGCAATTTCTGTTCATTAATCCCTTTCCTGTTTTTCAGCTCAATATTGCTGATCTTCATGAAAATTCTGAACTTCTGTCCAAAAATGTTTCCAATTCAAGACGAGTGAAATGAATGGTTGTACTTTATACACTACTTATTAACTGAGAGTGAGATCATTACAGGGAAATCTCAGAAAGAGGTCTTGATGTACTGTCCAAGCAATAGCAGGGTAATTACATTGAGTCAGAGTTCCGAGATTTCTCTCTGATGACCAAAACAGATAAGGTTACCAAATCATTTATTCTGAGGCGGATCCAGGATTTAGTGAGGGAGGTTTCAGACAAATATCCAGCCAAGGTGGACCATCCTAGCAGGGTCAAGCAGAATGCTCCCCGTAAAATTTTTAAACTATGGGTCCTCGGAAAGGTGATTTTCAAACATTTTGAGGGATCATTGTGAGCATTAACTACCTTAGTTTAAAACATCTCAGTTTTACTATTTTTGAAGCACAGGCTATACTGTCTATACTTTGGTATTACAATGAATGATCAATACGAATCTTGAAAGTGAGACTGAAACAACTACACTTGCATTTTGCATACTGGCCCACATTATCTTGTTTTTTCCTTAACATGTCCTTTTTTGAAAAGAAAAGACATGCTCAAAAAATTGGAACAAACTGCACTTTAGGGGGGTTCGACCAAACCACCCATAGATCCGCCCCAGTTTATTATACTTATGGCCTGTGTGGGCATTTTTACATGACCTGATAAGCAAATAAATATAGCCAGTAAGCAGTTACAGAAAAAGTCTCATAATAACTGGTCATTATTGAATTATTTGCCATAAAATCTTTTGTTGTAAAGATCCAATCATAGAACATGATAAGGGTTTAATAAGATGTGGAATGACAGCTAAGTTTTCCAATTTGTCATGCCCTGGCTATGCACAGCCCTTGGCAAATTTATAGCAGCAGTTAATTGATCGAGAACTAGCTGCTTAATTATTTGCTTTTAGTCTTTGTGTATTTTGATCCATCCTAACAAATTAAATGCTATACTAAATAATACCCTTCTGTGTACATACACCTCTGCTAGCGCTGGCCTTACCTGTACATGGTCTCGGCCTCCACATCTCCAAACCACACTTTAAGGTTTGCCGTGAAGTTCTCGCCAGTTAGCTCTAACATCGCTACATCACCGCCCCCATTTAACTATACATGGCAAAAGTGAAAGCAGAACAATAAATATAATTAATAAATATAGCTACAATATGCAACAATTAGGGTTAATACAGTAGCTAAATTGACGGGAACCAATTAATATAATAGCCTTCAGAAAAGGGCAGCAAGAATGCAGTAATCAGAATTGGACTTGATAATTTTCTGCAGGTTCAACTACACAACTTTCTTCAAAGAAGAAATCATTGACAAAATAATAATTTGCACTTCATGGTATGAATGATGATTTGAAATAGTTAACCCATAAGACCCTTTATAGTACTTATTTAGTTTGAGTATTCATAGGAAACTATCAGCACTGCCTTAAGATCGGGTCAAAGGCTCTTTTGAAGACTTATCGTTCAAAATACTAAATATCCAGTTTCTAACCTCCATTTGTTTTTCATTAGTTATATTGTGTTACGGTATTTCATTAATATAACACTGCCCATACCTGCAGATGATTGACAATAGGAACTGGTGTCACTGGTGAGGTGACTGGCCCCATTCCTTCATAAAAGCTGTACTCAGCTTTATCTAAAAAATTATCAAGAATAATTAGTGAATTGTCTATTTATGTAACAAGTCATTATGAATGATTAATTCCTGTTTTGTTAAACCCTTGGCTATTTTGGCTTGGTTCCAAACTCAACTCAATGGAAGAAGTAATAATGCCACATAAAGAAAGGCAATAACTAGCTTACTCAAACTTTGTACAGAGCAAAAGGGGTACTCAAATTAATTACCTCAGTAATAGCACATTTCTTTTAATTGACCCTTACTGCCTCAAACATACCCTATGGCACATACAAATTCTATCCATGCTTGTTAATGTAAGCAGGAAGAATTTTTCCTTTTGTCTAAAGAGTTTGATGTGTAGATGATCATGCAAAATTCTTTACTCTAATGTCCAAACAATATCCTTTGTAGATAATATTAATGCAACTAAAATAACAAAGAGAAGATGCATGCTGCTAAACTGACTCACAGGCAATCAATGGGTTCACTAAGTTCTATAGGTATCCCAATATACAATGAACCAGTTAGTAAACAACATAATTCTTCACACCCATGTAATTTTAGAGAGTTAAGTGTGACAAGTACTTTTTGCATAAAAACATATTTATTACAAATAATCACGAGACACAATAATCATTACCTGTACTGATAATGGTCCATGAAGCGCCGTCATTAATCATTTCTTTGTTAGGCTCCTTAGGGCAAGGTGTCGACTGCAAAGTATTTTAGTTCAACCTTGATTTAATTATCAGTTTTAATTGAATATAAATCTAAAACAACTAAGTGTAAGCTTACAATACAAAATCAAAACCTTTACACAAAACTGATGAAAATTCACAAAGATAAAATAGAGTAAGGTCCCAGCATAAAGTACATAACACGACAGTTGATAAGAGCTCAGACTCTCTCTCACTTCTGTTCATCATGAAATCTTATCAACTCTTGTGCACTCCTGAACATCAACTTTGTTCAAAGATTGAATGAGAGTTTTTGCTAATTTGACTATATATACTTTGAGAGTTTAAAGTTAGAGTTGAACTTTCAGGTACCTTCAAAAAACTAGTCAATGGTTGTGAGTTTTAATGTGACACAAAACCAATATACACCTGACAGATCAACTTTCCTGCACTGGTCACAGCAAAAGCCTGGCCTGCCCCCTCCCCTAGTATAGTCCCTCTTGATGCTCTCAGTTTCTGACTGGACTTCTTTTGCTACAGGAGGTCTTGCTGTCGTCCTCCCTAGCATTTATGGTTATAGTGCACTTCACTCTCTTACATAAACTACAATACAACTACAATACAATTAACACACCTGAAACTGAATAATTCTTTCTTGTGACAAACAGAGGTACATTCTCTCTGTATCCTTCATATAAAATGCAACCTACGAAAACAATATATATTAATATTTAAAATACAATTAATAATTATGATTAATATTATTATTTAACTAATAATCTTGTCTAGTCACATACTTTAACTTTTTAGTCATACACCCAGTTTACATTGTAACTGGCATGCTTGACTTTAAGTTAAAGAACGAATAATTTATTTCAAAAACAACAAGCATCAGCCATACTATCAAGAAGTCCAGCTCTTACTTTGTGTAGCTGGGACACAGGATCGTCTGCATCGAGGAGTGCCGTTTGCTTGTCAACTTTCCTTATAATCTGTCAAGAAAAGAAGAATTCGTGGAATATTTAAATCAACAACATTATCAAAAGTGATCAGCATACATGTATCACTCACATATGCATGCACAAACATTTTTTTATCCACTTGTTGAATAATTTTCAGTAAAACTAACAAAATAGTTATATATAGCCACTGTTTACTGTCAAGTGCAATTAATATCTGGTGTGATATCCAGCTTAATAACTTGATAAACTGTTGTCATGAGCAGACAAATTCTCAAAGGCCCAGTAACAATTTGCAGTTACTGTAATAAATCCTAATATGAAGTTCTTAATATTTATAAGTAGCACATTTACTCAAAAACTACTGAACAAATATTATATTTGAATGGCTGTACATAATTAAATGTTTGTGTGTGGATGAACATAGATCTGTGATTAAGAATTATTAAGCTGATTATTGTATAATTCAGTGGTGTGTTACTCACTTCAAAAACATAAGTCAACAACACATTATGATAAAGTAAGTAAGTAAAGTGGTGCATTTATATAGCACCTTTTCCATATGAATGATCAAAGGTGCTTTACAATGATCAGTTTACCCCTAGCAGACCAGAGGCAGACTGCTTCAAATTAGTCCATGTATGCTGGTACTCATTTTACCGACCCCAGAAAGGAGGAAAGTTAAGTGAACTTTAGCAGGAAGGAAAGTTGCAAAGATTCAACCCTCGACCATGCCAGGGATTGAACCTGGAACCTTTGGGTTGGGAAGCAGAGATCTTTACCACTGCACCAATTCCTCCACTGTAAATTTGGATCGGTGTATGATGGCAATAATTTACTGCACAGTCATACACCCAGCCTTTAGGGCTCCCAGCATCATAATTACTATTGCTACTTTCCGCATGACCAGACTACTTAGCTCGATTAGCTTTGCTATTTTCTAAGTAGCTCGTGCTATCCTCCTGCAATTACCCATACTATTGTATAAACTAACTGTAATATGATCATCATGGCACAGAATAAAGTTGTTTGTTGTTGTTGTTGCAAATGCTACAACCAAAATTGTACAATTACACATCAGACACTATTAGCTTCCAAGGCCTGAGCTCTGTTTAATAAATGATAACTTACAAGTCGTGGGAGTGCCATTCCAGTCTGTGAGCAAACTAGCTTGACTGTTGAGCCATAATGTATGTAACCATCTTTCACACTGAACTCTTCACTTTCTGATTCCTCATCATCCACTACAAGGAAACATGCCAATACAATATGAACTCCCTTTTTGCCATATATTCAGAAATATTGTGGCTATATACATGTAATAAACAACAATAATTTTCCTTTAATACTTGTAGAATGACTTTTGACTTAAAAATTAATGTGTGTTTTACAGGCTGTAATGAAATTCATAAGACTTTGTAAAGATACTTACAGAGATGTATTGTGAAGGCACCCCACTGCTGACTGCTAGCATGGAAGTTGTCATCCTCGACATGAAGATATCTCGTACTCACAGTTTGAGATCGTAACCGGTTGAAGAGTGCTACAGTAGAGCCTGACTGAATGCACACTGGAGTACGCAATTTTAAGATCACAATATTACTGGGGTCCATTCAGACCATAAACACTTCAAGAATTATCAAATATATCTTACAAGGTCACACTACCTTTGCTAAAGTACTTAATCTTATGGTACAAAATCCCTCTCAGTCTTGTAAGTTAAAATTATTTATTTTCCTGTTGTATGGAATACAGCAAATTAAAATAATATTTTTGATCCTTTGAGCCCCAAACATGACATGACGAATTGGCAATTTCTCTTAAACAGTCTCCATAGCTTCCTTGTAAACAGTTTGAGAGAATTTTGCTAAAAATTCATCTTAGATAGTTTGTTGTGCATGATCAAATTCACTAGCTATCAATTTCACTAGCTATATAGTCTATTTCACTAGCTATATAGTCAATTTTACTAGCTATATAGTCTATTTCACTAGCTATATAGTCAATTTCACTAGCTATATAGTCAATTTTACTAGCTATATAGTCTATTTCACTAGCTATATAGTCTATTTCACTAGCTATATAGTCTATTCTTACAATCAATTCAAACAGCACAGTCTGTGTGATATAATATTAATGTGTGGAGAGGATAAATGGTCAATGATAACCTATCTGAAGCTGAAATCGTAAAACTTGAATCTCTACAGTAGTACTGTCAAACACTATACTTCACTTTAACTGTTAAGGTTTGCTGTCCATAAGTTGACTCAATTTGACTAGTATTCAATTTTAAAGCATCAAATATATGTCATGACACATTAGTTGGAAGACTAGCCAGCTGTTCCTTTACACATTCATACAAACTCAGACTCTTTATTAATTATGGACACCCAATCCAGCCACTCATTCAGATCTACATCCTCACAACAATATCTTCACCTGACCTCTCCGTTAGATAAGTACAGCCCCATTACAGTACCTCACCCCTCCTCTAGCTGGTTATACCCGTACCCTTGAGATATATCTGCCAACCTTAGATATCTTCACCCCCATTACACCTCACCCCCCTCCTCTAGCTGGTTACATACCCGTACCCTTCAGATATATCCACCCAAATCATCTCACAGTATATTATACGGGTGACTCACATTCAGCATTCTTTAATGACTGCTTTTTCTTTGATGGTTTCGATATCACTTTTATTCTTCTTGAGCTGAAGATCCCAACATGGTCTCCAGTGGGGTATAATAACTGGAAAACATAAAATGTAATTAAAGCATGTGAATAAAAATATTCTATTATGTAGCCTTGTAAGTTATAGTAATTGTGGATAACTGGGGAGTGAGGAGAATGGTTAATTGAGGGTTCTCCTTCTTTGGATGGTTGTTGATGGTGAATGCATAAATAGAAAGAAACCCATGACCCAGTCCATAATTTCAAAATGACGAGTGTCTGTTGCACTTGCTAATGTCAACTGTAAATATTTTTTTAAAAATAAATCTAGACTATTTCTTACATTTCAGTGATGTCTACAATGATCCTTTCAAACAAAACATTTTATTATTCATTTCTGCTACCTGAAAACTGACTGTGTATAGTTTGGATCAACTATTTGACCAACACAATAATAAATTATTATAGAATCACTTGACCATCATAGTGGTATCAAAGCTGTATTAGCAGCCCAGTCAAAATCTTTTTGAGTAGTAGGCAAGATGGCTGGAGTAGTAGGCAGATAAGGACGGTGGCTCTTCCTCCCTGGAGGGAGGTGGTGTTTGGGGGAGAGCAGAGGCATGTCTACCCAGAAAAAAAATGAAAATGTTCTCTTCAAATAGTGTGCAGTAGGTGGCAAATATTTCGTAGAAGGTGGCAAAATCGCCGGCTGCTGGCACATTTTGACTGGGCTGATTAGAGGCCCTGTTTTAAGTTCAATCATTCAATGCAACTAGTAAGATCCAAACAGCATATATATCTGCATTTTACCAGATTTGACTGAGTAAGTAGTCACCCATACTTCAGAATAAGTATCCACCCCAAAATCTTTGCCTGATTTATTGCTGCAGGGCAGGGGTGGTTGCACACTCTGTCAAATATGGTACATGTACCATTATCACTGAGGGAGTATCTTGAGTGCAGAATGCTGCATGTTGATAGGAATGAGTGGTCCTGCAATCTGTACTCAAGATTACTCACCTTAACTGACAGCAGGAAGTGCTTCCTCTTATCAGAATCAGATATAAATAGTGTCTTTGCAGCACCATATCCCTACAAAAAAAGTTAAAATAAAATACAAAATTAATATAATTGCGCACGACCACAGGGAGCCCGCAATCCTAATTGGCACATTAAAACCCAATTTGGCAGCACTTTGGTCCACCTATTGGTATGATTGGAATGCATGCAGGTTTTTCAGCTGGCCAATAATGTTTACTTCATGTTATGATCACACCACCATAGTATGTCAACACAGAGTATAAAGTATTCTTATATTTATTAAAATAATCATCCTTTTGTTTAGACTATTCACAACTTTAATCAAAACTGAATCTTTTCACTCTTCACTACAACATCTATCACTGGCTGTCATGAACATCACGATCAGTTGGCCATGTTTATTCATGTTATAGCTTTATAATAACAGAAAAAAGTTTGAAAGGACCCTGGGGACTTTAGTACATGCTCTTTATACTGTTATTCAAAATTGCATAACCTTTGCTTGTATAAATAAAAAATTGACAAAATTAATAGAGATCTAAACAACTGAACTAAACACACTCACACATAGTTTTGGTACAGTAAGGATATTAATCCTGGGACTCTATTTTCAATCTAACCGACTGACCTAACCATACTCACACACAGTCACAGTCTTAGGGTAATGAATTGAACCTGAGACCAGGGCTAGGTAGCTAGTCAGAAAGTAGTTCTCTAAAGTGACTAAACCAAATACTGTTGACAGGAATTCAAGACTCATTTTAAAATAATTCTCAGTGTGGTATTTATTAAATTTAACACAATTTAAGAAGTGCATGATATGGTCCCCAGAGTGGACCCCAGGAAAAAATATTTGGGGGAAAGGAGGAATCTCTCACAAACCTTATCCTCAATGATAAGTTGTTGCATGTCTTGGTCACTGTTTCCAATCCCGATGAAAGCAACTGGCTGTTCACAGCAGTCATCATCTGCATGTTGGAGGAGCTGCTGTCGCCGATGCCAGCCATCTCCCACCAGGTACAAACAGGGAGGAGGGCAAAAAAACCTATAGAGAAGAGAATTATAGCAAAGTTTTAACATTTTGTCAGCCACTACTAAAGTCATGCAACATTGTTCAAAAATATGATAAATTCATTGCAGATTGTACTGTGTGCT
>JANSTR010153197.1:0-10669 GCA_025434805.1 Antipathozoanthus remengesaui
AGTAAGAGGTTTCACTGTCTCGAATTGGTAGTACGGTTAAGATAACTCCATTTCAAGTCAGTAATAACTTCACGTGTTCAACTCATAGGAACTTTATTACCACCAATTATGTCAAACCGGCGTGTTTTAATCATTTCAATATCCAGTTAGGATTTGTAAACGGTAAAACCGAAATATGGCGATTCATTCGTGGTGGCGATTAATGAAAGTGTTAACCTCTCGGAATTCGACGAGTTGGCTCGCAACCATAGACTGAAAAGCCAAGAGATCATCAGCAGAACTCAAAACCTCAGCTTTCCTTACATTACAATGCCTGCTTTTTTTGGTTGATGCTGAACATCTAGTTTCTAGTGCGAACTTCAAGGTATGCAGTTGTTGTGCTCGCCCTGCGGAGATATTAAAACTATTATGTCCTTGCCAAGTTACAATACCAAGTCAGATGCTGCTTTTTCTTTTCAAAACACATATAGGGCCGTTTACACTAGACAAATACGATGCGCATATTGGCTCATCTATATGAGAAGTTTAGTCGAAAGGTGCGTCTTCGAGATAAGAACGACTCGAGTACAGTCTTACTCGCGACTGAGCAATAAGAAACACCGCCTCTTAGCTTCGTCGCTGATTATTTTCTCTCAAATGAACGGCCCTATATCTTTTGCCTAGTCTCACTGCCTTCCCTATGTTCTTAACTAACTCAGAAAAAATAATTTCTTATCGAAAAAAGGGACAGTGTACTGTCGCAACTTGTAATAACGTCGCGATTTGCAATACCTGTCGCAATTTGTAATAACGATCGTCGCAATTTGTAATACCTGTCGCAATTTGTAATAAACTTGTCGCAAATTGTAATAAGGTACCGTCGCAATTTGTAATAACGCTCGTCGCAATAAAGTGAGCTGTCGCAATTTGTAATAAACTTTTCTAAGCAATATTTTATCAATGTTTGGCAGCCAAAGCTTTGCTGACATGACATGACATGACATGACAGGTGCGTGATGATGACGTAAGACCACTTTATGATGTCACCAGTCACGTGACTACCGCAAAAGAATTTCGTTTCAAAAAAAAGAAATATCGTGTCTTGTTTTCTAATACATTGGTTCGGCCTAATTTTTGACAAAACAATGACCCATTTTTTAAATTAAATAATTGGTTAAACAGCCTTTTTGATAGTTCCAATTCCTCCCTTCGTTTTTCTTTATAAAAAAGCGAGCAAATTAGCCGTTGAAATCACGAATATGCACATTAATATACACGATGTTTGTTCTGTTATTGTCACAATGGAAGCGCGTGTGACCCTGAAATGTCTTCTGAATTTCATTATGTTTGTGTTAAAAATTACTACAACTCAAAACTCTTACATCTTATAAATGTGTTTCTAAATCAGTTTGTTATAAAACTAACATTAAGAGAAAAGAGGATACTCAAAAGCCGCTTATTATGAAAAACGAGAGCTTCCAATCTTGGTCATGATAATGGCATAGTGCCCAACCACAAGAATGACCAACATGACATGATGGAGCAGTTTGGCACCCTTTAAACTAAGCAAGATATATATAAGCGAAGTAGAGAAATTTGATTTAGTCACGTACCTTGTGACACCATCAAGCAACAAACATTCCTGAGACACATTTGACATGTTGGAGTAGTTTGGCACTCTTAATAGCCTTCGAAGTAAGCAAGATACGTGCGAAGTTTTGATTTAGTCACGTGACTTGTGATGTCATCATCCTGCACATTTTGCTTTTGATTATAAAACATGTCAGCAAAGCTTTGGCTGCCAGACATTAATAAAATATTGTTTGGAAAAGTTTATTACAAATTGCGACAAGTTTTATTACAAATTGCGACAGCTCAGTTTATTACAAATTGCGACAAGTTTTATTACAAATTGCGACGACCGTTATTACAAATCGCGACGTTATTACAAATTGCGACAGTACAAACGCTTTAACGGCTTAACGGGTAAACCGTTCTTGTTGGTTTTCCCGTGTGACGCCACAATTATCTACTTCCCGGAACCCGTTTCACCGGCGTTTGGAGGTTTTTAACGAACACATTTTTTCCAATCATGAACGCACGAAGAGGTTTTCATACCAAACAGTGGTAAAACAGATTTTAGACATGTTGTAACAGTTGTAAACACTTGTGACACGCATGTGGAAGACAGAAAACAGACGTACTGCATGCATTTTTTAATTTTTTTTCCAGTTGAGAAAATACAACTGCGCATCTGATTGGTTGAAAATCGTGAAGGCGTGAAACGTAATAAGTCTTTATGGTGTGTAGACGATTGTTTTCCGAGGGAGGGACCCGCGGCAAATGAAATAAGGCGGCTGCATTGGAGGCTAAGTGTAATGGAGCTCTTTGACAATCAACGGAATTGTAATAATTCTCAAAAGTAACTTAGAAATTGTACAAAGTTCCTCCGACTTGTCTTTGTCGTGTTATAATAGTATTGTACTAGCCGGGTTCTAGGTACAGAACCACATTCCATTATTTGGAATTGGTTCTTCATTTTCAGATGTTTAATTAATTGTTATAGCAATCGTGAAAGTGCTTCATTATCACTGAACGACAACTGAGCGAAAGTTTTTAAATATTGCAATGAGTCTAAATGAGAGAAAACGAGATAATGGTAAATAATTTCAAGAAGACACACAATATATTCTTAAATGTGTTCGATATTAAACTGAAACATTTTCAGTGTATTTTTACGAGGAAAAGTTCTGAAACTCTGGAAATACCTGCTGAAACACGCAAAACGTGCTGACATGGAGTTTTTTAGAAAGGAACTCTTCATGATTTCCGAATTCTTAATGGGCGCTACAACGTTTAATTCACGAGCTCTAAACTATCAGTTAATGCATTTCAAAGATATTTATCTGCCTCGGCCCTGGGGCTAACTTTAAACGTTTTGTTTCACCGCAACATACAACAGATATGACTATATATCAGTTTAAAATGGTATGTTTTCTTCGAGCATAAGAAAAACATCCATGGCCGTAGCCAGAGTCAGGCAGGAGGGGGGGGGGGGCAAATGCCCCCCTAAATTTTGGACCGGAAGTAATTTTTTTGTGTATTAAAATTTTAATAAAAACCATTTTTTTATAATATTCTGAATCTTCTTATATTTCCTTTTCTCGAAAATGCCCTCCCTCAATTTTGTGTCTGGCTACGGCCCTGACATCTTGTACAAAAGAAGTTTATTTTCAAATTGCATGCATATATATATACTATCTTAGTTAAAGCTGACCGACCCCTAAGTACTATTTGAATTCTGAAGCTTTCATTGTGGCCACATTATCAGCATTTTCAATTTTCAATCAGCAATTTATCAACAGTATAACACAACTTTCATATGGATGTTTATGTTGCATGCTAACGGATAGGACTCCTCAGGCGGCCATGATAGCGGAAGGTCATAATGAGTGTTGACGTCGATAATCGTCTTAAAGAAATATCACGGAAACCAATTATCACCTAATTCAGTGTTGTTTGCAAATTTTAGACTACCATGATAACGCGCCTTAACGACAGGTTATCAGTAATTGAGTGCTGACAATCGTCTTCAGTAAAGAAATATCCTGGAAACAGTGCTGGGTGCATGGTATATATTATTCACACAGTCATTATACTGATAATAGCTATAGCGGTTTAATCACAAGTGAAAAGTGGCTTTGACAATCATCTTAAGGAATTATCCCGGAAACATTACTAAGTGCTGTTTTAAAATATTGTTTACAAATTAAAGCTTCGTGATACTTGTTGGTCAAGTCTCGAAGCCTGTGTATTTGATATTATTTGTCAAGTGAATACAGAACAAGTTTGCATTTTGAGAATATCAGTGGGGAGACTATTCCTTAGTTTAGGGCATCTATAGGGGCACAAATAGTGAATGATCTGTCACCATATTAAAAGTCTTGTAGGGTAGTTGGAGCCAGATACCTGCAGAGCGAAAACAGCGAATAGATTTGCGATGATTTAACATAAGCAAGATATAGACAAATACGTACAAGTATATGAGACAGAGTTCATTTAGTGGTTTATCAGCCAGTAGCCGAGGAAGATCTTGAAGATACTTTTATAAGTACTTTGGCAGTGAATGGGAAGGCCATTCCAAATACTAAATAGGTGTAATGCGGTCATGAGAGAAAACGACACTGCATATGCTCGTTGGCGGTTGGCACTTAGCGGGAGCTACAACTAGTATAAGTTGTAAACAAGTAGGTTGTTTTCTTGGGCTTTTGTATTAACAGACCCTCTTGTACTACGTTCGCGGAAGCTGTAGGGTCGATGATCTCAAACAGTTTATCGTAGCTCTTAAGTCCGGTTGAATTCCGGATTTTACCTATTCCTTTTTGATTGGCGTCAACTCATTTTGAGTATTTTCAATCTTGTGTTAACAACAGTTACGTTTCATTTACAAACGGTTACGTTTCTGGGCTGGCCCGTTTATCAGTGAATGGTTGAGCTCACTGATATACAATCGATATACCTCCGATATATACCACCGACATACCACCGACATACCAACGATATACCACCGACGTACCACCATATACCACCGCCACTCGGATGATACTCGATCGATATGTTAATTTCCACATTCGACCGATACATCGATCGACGCTCAATATGTCAACCGAGTAGCAACGACTTCTTCCCCTATATCTGACATATCCTGTATTTTGCAGGATTTGAAAAATTTGACGGTTTTGTGCTGATCATAATTCCATAGTGCGGAATTGTATTCTGCAGGATTTGGGAAATTTGACGGTTTTGTGCTGATCATACTGATTCCGCAGCGCGGAATTTAATTCCTTAGTAATTGCAAAATAAAAAAAGGCGGTGTCGATGATTAGTAAATAAGAAGTTTGGGGATTAATATTTTCTCGATGATCTCTTAAAAAATCCGCCAAATTCAATTAAGGTCAAGTAAAAAAATTATTAGTTTCCCGTCCCCGCCCACCTCCTTTTTGCCTGCTCGCTCCTTGCTTTTATTAGTTTTTTTTTTTTTATTAAAAACTACTGAAACACCTTAGCAAAATCTGAAAATCGTTGGTGAAAACCCGATTCTGCTGTAAAAAAACCTCAAAATACAAACAGTAAATCGTATTTGATGACTTGATACGTAAATGTAAAATGTAACAACTGAGACTTTATTCTTTAATATTGTAGACACTGCTGCGAAATGAAACATTACAACCGGCGTGGAGTTACGAAATTGTTACCGTCACTTCCTCTTTCTGTTTTCGCGTGGCTTAGGGTTAGGGTTAAAGTTAAGTCTTAGGTTAGTCTGTATGTTCTCAGTGGTTTTCATTGTGAAAATGCACTATTTCATATGCACTACCTTTCGTTCAAAGAATAAAGTGTTGAAACCCTAGTTCGCAAGAACAGTTGTGGCTGGAAGAATGATGTTAACTGACCTGTTTATGAAATTTTCGAGTGGAGAGTTTGACGATGGCACTGCTCTTGATGACGAGTAGTAAGTTGTTTAACAAAGAACATATATATCTACAGCAATAACAGAAAAGGGGTATCCCGTAGTACGTCAAGGGCACTAAAATCGATCTTCTGTTTAACTTAACTCGCATGTTAATCTGGCACGCCGTTTGTTATATCGACGCTGATTTCACCGTTTAATGTATTAATTTGTGATTCGGTTTGAAGCTAAGCGCGTTCGGTGCGATATCTGCTCCAAGAAGGTGATTTTTAGGGACGGACCATTATTTTTTTGGAGGGGATGGGGGGGGGGGGGTATGAGAAATTCCCATGTACAAACTACACCCATGTAAACAATTTTTTTTTTCAGACACAGTTGCTGCAAACCATTTTTTTCGACATAACTGTGTAAGTGAGATGTAACTTTGTTACTCTTTTAATACTTGATCTTGGTAACACTATTGCGTAATTACCTCCAACAGTACAGAATCTACTGGTAAACCAAAGTACACAAGTTAAGTTTCAACAACGTTATTTCTGTGCCGCAGCGTCGTTTATAGAGTTTTTCTGCTGGCTTCTCATTTCGGCTTTCAGTTTTAATTGTACTTGACTCCTCGATTCCTTGTATAGTTCATCCCTTAAATCTTCTCCTACAAATTCTTCCAGTAAAGATTCTATCCTAGCAAATACCTTGTCTAGTGTCTTATTCTTGTCTATTGGTGTTTCTTTGGTACTTCGGTTATCATCAGAAATTCTTTCACGTGCAAGTTCAGGCTTACCACACCACTGAAGCAGTTTATTCAACAGTGCTCGAGGGAAGAAATCGTCTGCCTCTCTTTCCACACTCATACCTTTGTCTTTCCTAAGCGAATACTTCTCAATGAAATCCCCATTTTCAATTCGGGTAGATGAACGGTAATAAAACGTGTCATATTGAGTATCGCCACTGTAGTCCGGAACTGGAGCATTCACTCGTTTTACGCAAGTATCGCTCCAACCATCAGAATTAAGCGTTTGTGTGTTCGTAGAATATACATAGAAATGACACTTGTTTCCCTCTGTTTCACACCCATTCCGTATTCCTTTCACGTCAACATCATAAACACGATAGTGCTCTTCAAAAAACTTCTGCTGGTACTTGTTGTATAGGCGCTACCAGGACAGGCATTAAGTGCTTTCGCCAATGATGCCTGTGCTGTGCTACATTTGGACATATATTCATGGTCAAAAAAGATGCCATCCCAGGGACAAGAGTTTGGAACCCTAGCGTGTATAGTTGTTACCATCCACGGCTTTCCATTATACAGGGTCAGTGCAACGCTTTTGCTGCACTCGTATGCCTCTTGTTTCTGCTTCCTGTCCATCAGCTCTGTCATTTCGTCCTTGTTCATTGCCATTAATTGTCCAGATGAAACTAAAGAAATCAAGGGTACTGAAGGAATTGGAATTGTGTGACAAGTCCCAGCATGTTCATTGAGTGATCTCATTACTTTCTCTGCAATGTGTACCCTGTAATCTCCCGGAGCATAATAAAGTCGTACCTGTAGATCCAAACTGTGAATCTGAAATGCTTCTGCAAGAAGAATTTGGGCCAACTTCTCCTTGATGCATACACCTGGACCTGCATCAGAAGTTTGTATCTCGATAGCGCGATGCTTTGGTAGGTTTAAGGAATCTATAGAGACAAGCCTTGTGCTTGCCTTCAAACGTGCATATCTGGAATGAAGCATTTTCCTCGACTCTTGATCTTCCTTAAAGGTTTTTACAAATGTTACCAGTTCCTCATAACGTATCTCATGAAGCAATCTGACTGTAGTGCCATCTTCCTTCCAACGTTTTGCAATACTTCTGTGACCGTATCAATCCTTGCCTTCAGTGTTTGTAGTCTCAGCTCTTCCCTTTCTCTGTGCCCGCGTCCTTCTGCAACACGTTCGTAATCTTCTTTAATGATCATTAGATCAAACTGCAGCAAAGAGTCACGAATGAAAATCAAATAACTAGCAGCTTCTTCTGGCATTGAAAACTCTTCGCTATGCTCTTCAACAAAATAGCTTGGCAGTTCGTGTTCATCTCTGAATAACATACGCGACGTATACAAATCATTTGCCCAATTTGTTGCATTGGAAGGATAGCAAACTTTAGGTTTACAAGTAACTAAAACTGTTACCTCTCCAGGCACGTACTTGTTCCGTCCATTGTGTTCTGCTTCGATTTGCTCATTTACCATCAAAATAACACCAGGTGCCACCTATCCACCGGTTGTTGGATAGTCTGAGGAGGGAAGTTCATATTTCAAATCTTCTTGGGTCAGCTGCACAGGTGCATGCAGGGGTCTCGAGAAACCTTCAGATGTTCCACACCGCAGGTAACACTTATCGTCCATGGCTATACGCAACACTCGCCATCGATGTACTGAATTTTTCGCAAATGCAAGCCTTGTATAGTTCTTTATAAAGGCTCTGTTGTAGTGCACATTAATATGACGATTACATTCTTTCTTCTGACTTCGTGTGAATGACCATAAACTACTTCCCCTGTGTTGCTTGGCTTGAATCAATCGCTTATTACATGGTTTACCAAATGCTCGCACTGTTTCTTTAGACTTTATCAGCCTCTTACAGTGCTGTTTCAAATAACGATTGGCAATTCGAAGCACCTCTCTGCCCTGGATACGCTGTGTCGTCTCATCAAGGTATGCTGTTCCTTCTTGACCATGACGCCGACTGTGGGCTTTAGAGTTCTCTGCATGCACATCAAATATCGCCTTTTCAGCTCCTTTGTCTATAAGAAAAGACTCCCTTTTCTTTCCCTTTTGACTTAATAATTCACATTGCTCTAAACTTTCTGTATTTGTACTGCTTTCGAAGGCCTGAGGAGCCTTTTCTCAAAGACTCAAGTTTTTGCTTGTTATTTCGCGTTCATAATCTTTAATGCTATATTCAGAAAGGTGTTTCCGTTTCCTGCTGAGGAGATCTCTCTCAGTTTGATCGACTTTTCTAATCGCAATATCGTGTCCTGTACGTGTTTGGCTGCCTCACCTTCAATCTCTGTCATCTTGTCTGGTACGGACCATAGCAAATTGTTCACCCGAGTATGTACAGTTGACATAAAATCTGGATGTAGATCTAGATAGGTTTTTAGCCCTGTATGACTAAAAATTGTATTTAGAACATAAAGAACTAAGTATCTGTCCTTATTCGTTGTTGTTAAGTTTTGAAAGACAGGAGCCAAAGTTTTCAGTCGTTCATTAATCCTAGAAGGCATGAGGGGGGGGGGGGGGTCAAAATGACCCCACCCCCTTGTTTTTTGGGGGGATTAAAAATGCGCTATTTTAACCGATTGCCAAAAGCTTTGGCACAACTGTTCTTTGATTATAGACACATCTTTTGAGCCTAATTACATGACGTCATAGATGATGACGTCATCACAGGAAGTCACGAAACTTGCTGTTTACCTTAAAAACTTGAATTTTGCTGCAAAAAATTGCTAAAACTTATTTATTTTTGGCCACGAGACAACATTTATAATAAAAATTGATGTTTGTAATTATTTTCAGTTATTTTGGAAAAAATTACATTTAAAACAAAGAATAGAATCCCAAATCTCGACTGATAGCCGCCATTTTGGATTTTTGAAAGTGCTTAACATGGCAACGTAATTAATTTTTTTGATCATCAAATTACGTAGGTGGCCATGTACAACTATTTTGACAAAGAAAATGTTATTAAACCTATCTGTTTGTAACATTTTATGGTGGATAGATTCCGTGATGCACCCCTCCCCCCTTCATTATCGAATTGTTACATCAAAATGTATGTTTTCATAGTTACAGATCACGTGATTTGAATTAGTTAAATGATCATTGCACACTAGTTACAATTGCAAGGGTTTTTAATCAAGTGAATGAATTTTATTGAAAAACACGATTTTTGCACGTAAAAATGCCATTGCCATTGCCATTATTATTATTATTATTACTCTTCCCTTGTTTTTTCCTTTACCTGCTACTAAAGGTTTCCTGTAAAAAATTGTTATAGTTACATGTAACATTGTTAACCCTTTTAGTTCCAGCCAGCAGCAAGAATCTTCTTTTTTAATTATTCACACAGAATGTGTTGTTTGCTTAGGAGAATAAAGCAATTGATCCCACACAGCAAAGGGTTTTACCCTTTCAACCCATGCCAGTATATCACCTTGTATCTTTGTATATTATCTATAAAATTGTACTTTAAGATAAATAAACTTTTGGTGTATAAAAATGACAAATGTTTTTGATCTTAAGATCATCATCAAGTCTGGTACTGTTTGGAAGTTTGATTGTGTTTATACGTTATGTGATCCCCTTTGGGAATAGATCTAGGGTGTTGGCATGAGTTTGAGGCATGGTTGGAATTTAGCAATGAACATGGACTCTAAAATGCTTCTAATTCCCCATTGGTGGGCGATTGTGATGAGGTGTCAAGCAGGCTCTGATTGGTTAGTGGCGTCTTCATGTTCTTGTTTTATGCATCATATGTCATGATTAAACTTGCAGTAGGATAAGAATTAGAAAAGTTATAGAACTCATGTTATGACTTTAAGACCACCAACCTTCATCAGCTCCATCTGTGCCTGACCCACCTTCCTCAGATCCATACTCTTCTAGGGTCTCAGACAGTGCATTTCTGATGTCCACAATCCCCTGTGCAGGTACAGCAATCTGGTTACGGTTCCGTCTGTCCCGGTCATACATACCCATACGTGTTTCTCTTATCTGTTGAAAGAGCAACATAATTATTATATAAATATTATACATTAAACCCTGTTTTATTAAAGGTCACCATACTACGTACCATACGAATAATTTAACCCTTTCACAGCCAGCATGTTTATCAATATTTTTATATGAAATAAAACTATTGCAAGTCCCACTCATTCTAATCCTGATTTCTGGCTCTTGCTGCTGTCTATCTTCTTTCCCTTGTCTTTGGATCTTTGAATATCCCCCTAAAATTCTCAGTCCAAGCACATCATGTCTGTTTAAATTTTGGTTTATAAAGCATCCTCTATATCAAAACTCCATTGGGGATGTGAACAATATGTTCTGGAATTACACAATTTATTAACCCTATAAGGCATGAGGGGGGGGGGGTCATTTTGACCCTCCCCCCTCGGTTTTTTTGGGATTAAAAATGCGCTATTTAACCGATTGCCAAAAGCTTTGGCACAACTGTTCTTTGATTAT
>JANSTR010153208.1:0-10668 GCA_025434805.1 Antipathozoanthus remengesaui
AGCAAGTCTAGGGGGGTCTGGGAAAATTTTAAAATTTGTGTTGCTAAAATCACTATGAATGCACCAAAATTTTATATTATGATGTATTTTTACCATCAATACATGTAATTGTTACTCTTACTGTGATAAGAATGCCACATGCTCGATTATTAAGCATCACTCACTTTATTACCTGCAGATATCGCTGAATCTGAAAGTATCAGATTTTGTGAAATGTTTAACACAATTTGCATCAAAATATTTTTTTTTCAAGCAAAAAAAGGGTGGGCCTTGTAGGGTCATAGCAAGGAGAGGGGCTGGGGGGGGGCTGTGCTCCCCTAGTTTTCTCCCCAATTAGTGGCTTTAGTACTGCTCTTCATAGAAAGTGGTATGACTGGTCCATCAGTTTGTCCATTTGTTGTCCACATTTTCAGATAATTTTAAAACCAATCAGTTATTTAAAGTTTCATAAGTAATTGCATGGGTATTTTGGGTAAGTATTTTGTGCAGGATAGTTTCCAGAAACATTGTTTTTTTTGTAGCTACAGCCTTGGAATGAGGCTGTGAGCTACCATGCTTGCTATTGTGATATCTGGCTAACCAGCTTAGCTTTGAGATATGGATTTACTGAAATGTTGTGCTTTCAGTAAATGGCCGAATTATTGACCTTAACCCCTGATGAGGAGTTAATGATTCTGGGAAAGACTTGTACCATTCGAACAGCTTGCAGATATTATAAAATGGCATTGCCCTAACATAGACTTTAGAATTCAGTGTAGTGGACATTATAACACAATAGTCTGTGTTAAATGAGACCTAAACAAACCAAGAGACTGCAAAGATGGGTCAGATGTGATTTTTAGACTAAAGACTGTATAACACAATGAAAATAAAGAATAATTATAGCTGTATGGAATTCCTTTATTGTGACAACAAACTTTTGTTAATCATATTGTTTAATAATTACAACACACCCCCTATAAACATTTGACACAAAACCACACACAATTCCAATCTTTGAAACTTGCCTGCAGCATGCATACAAAAACACACACAGCAAGCCCCTCTATTAACAGAAATTGATCTGAGGGTTGTGGTCAGTCTGAATAATTATTGCATTTGACCAAATGTTTGATGTTTTGGTTGACACTTTGTAACTGGTTCTATAAAAGGGAACAATATAATTAATGTGATAAAAATGTGTGATGTTCAGTAAATTGCCCCAAGTCTGATAAAAACAGGAAATATTTTCCTAGTTTTAGTCACTCTGATTTTGTTTCCAATTGTATTTAAAAGCCAGGAAATACATTATTTCAGACAAACTAATTTTCAAAATTTCCTGGGGGAGCATGCCTCCTGCTCCCCCGCCCCTAGAAGACTCACACCTTGGACACCTGGTTATACCCAAATGGTTTCTGTAATTGGCGAAACATTTCCAAAGGTATATTCAACACTGGCAACCAAGTACAAGGAACTGACTTTATTTAAAGTGAAGATGAAATTAAAACATGAAATATCTATTAATTCAGTGAATGTTTCAGGCATTTTCACATTGTAGTGTTCACAGAGGCCAGTTGGTAGTCGTGTTTGATTGTAATATTTGTTCCTCTTTTGCACAGGTTTCCAAAGTATTATTCTCAAAGTTGAAGTGACTGATGAATCCCAAACATGGACAGAAGTATGAGAGAACTATTGGGCAGTTTCTTGCAGTTGAAAATGTGCAAGACTTGCAAACTATGGCTGTTGGACTATTTTTAATATGTCTTCTTGTGTGATTTTGGAGGTGCAAGATTTTGGGTAGGCCAAACTGGAAAGTGGTTCAATCAACAGTGAGGATGAAGATGTTATAACATTGCAAAATAAAGCTCTACCTTGTTGCATTCTTATACGTGTGTATCACTGTTTCATTTTAGTAACATATGTACTGCAGGTGAAAATGATTTCAAACATGGTGAAAATTATGCCGAAGTTGTCTAGGGAGATGATCCAACTGAGAAAATTACAGTATAAAGAGGAGTTATTTTACACTGTAAAAATTAAAATTTAACTAACCAGGGCTAGGGTGTTCCTATTTAACCTAAACAGGTGGCATCGACAAAACCTGCATCAGATTGGATCACCAAAAAAACTCAGAAAAAAACAAAATTCTAATTTTAATTTAGAATAATTCTAATTAATTAAAATAATTTTACTTGTCTATTAACAATTTTAACACACCAATAATAGACCGAATGTAACACTAAAAATGGTTTGTTTGGCCTATTTGTTTTTGCAAGCTTCCTTTCCTGGAAGTTTTTGATAATCTATTTCACTCACATCAATAACAAACTGATCAGGAACAGACTTGTCTGACAAGGAAGATGTGCCAAAGGAACTATTAGCAGTCTTACCTCCTTTGTGCCTCCTTTGTTCATGTTTATGTAAAGATTTAATTTGTAGAAAAATTTCCAAAGTGATTGTATGCCAAACAAATTATTTTTGTACCACTGTTACAGTAAAAAGGAAAAGAATCAATATAGGTCAATTCCCAAGCTGTCACGAAGGCCCAGAAAGTCAAAATCTTATACAATTGGGGGGAGGGGGTGAAAGGGGGTATTGGATCCACTGATCAACATAATTTCAGTGCTAAATCCACTGACAATCAATTATCTGCAGAAATATTCAACTAATATTGCGATCTGCAGATCTGCTGAAAGTATTGTTTAAATTGACAATTCAAACTTAATTTTTTGCTTAATCTGACAATCTGTAGACCTATTTGCCCCCTACAATCCTACAAAATTATAGTCGCACTAGTTTACAGATGTTTCTCCCTTTGAGAGGAGAAGAGGGAGGCTTAGAGAGGGGGGGGGGGGGCTTGATGGGAGGTGAAAGGGAGGTATGGGATCTGCTGATCTGTGCAATTTTAATTCTAAATCTGCCGATCTGGAGCTTTCTTAAGTCTGATCTGAATCTGCAAAAATTTTCAGCAGAAAATGCAACAGGCAAGTTGTTTTTCATGTCGTCGTAATAATTAGTGCTTTAGTCAACTGCAAGCCCCTACAAACTTCTATTGGCACATCAAATGTTCAAATATACAAATTTTATAAAAATTTTGCCTTGTATTCGTAATCTGTACTAAACTTCTGGTAAAATTCGAATCTATACTTACATTTACTGGGCTATGCAGATCTGCTGAAATTATTCTTGAAATCTGCAATCTGAAAGTGAAACAAATCTGCCGCATTTTGGGCACCCCCCCCCCCCCCACCACCCCTTAATTAACCCTAACTCATTTTTTATAAATACGGTAGTCACCAGTATGAAGAAAACAATTTTGGAATATGCGCTAGTAGTTTAAATTGTAAAAAAAAATGGACTTGGGCTAACGAAAGCTTTTTATTCCTGAAGCTTATCAAGTGGACCAACGAACTTGTAGATGCCAATACTGCAGCCAATTCAGTGTCATTGTCCAAATATGGGGATGCATGATGACGAATGCTCTGAAAGCCACGTGAGATACAAATATGGGCATCTCTTCCCAGAATGCACGGGATTACCCCTGGGACGCCCCGCATTACATGATTTCTCTATAAAAGCGCTCGGGTTCTAAAACACGAACAAGAAGCGCAGTAAGCGCTTTTTCACTGTTCAGCGCAAGGAACGGGAGCCGTACTTCGACTGAACACGTGCAACCAGGACAAACTGCCTGGAGTACTATTGGAAAGCTATTTATTTCGCAAACAAAACATACAGTAATACTTTTCACACATTTTTACAATAAGCAGATGCACTAACTGCGTGGACTCGAGCTGCAAAAGTGGTTAGCAGTTCTGAGCTGTTGAATTACCTCATTCGCCATCTTGAATCAAAAGGACGAAGCCTAAACACAAGGCATAATGTCGGCAGTTGCAGGATCACAGGCTCCTCTTCGAGATGTCAAACGAATGCAGTTTGGCATTCTTGGACCCGATGAGATAGTAAGTCTTCCAAGTGTTTAAACTTAAGATTATTTTCATCGAAAATGTTTCACACAAGCGAAATTACAAAACGTCTGACGTAGCAGGAATTTGGATAAAGTCTTAAAGACTTCCGATACTATAGAACACTCGATCGCGTGCAAGAATATGTATCGATTAATCACAGCTTTACCCTACTTACATCAGTACTTTGCCTTTCAGAAACAAATGTCGGTTACAACTGATGGCGGAGTAAAATACTCAGAAACTACGGAAGGAGGAAGGCCGAAACTCGGGGGCTTGATGGATCCTCGACAAGGGACCATTGATCGGTTCTCGAGGTGCCAGACGTGTGCTGGGAACATGACAGAGTGCCCAGGTCATTTTGGCCATATAGAGCTTGCCAAACCTGTTTTCCACATCGGTTTCCTTACGAAGAGCATCAAGGTGTTACGTTGCGTTTGTTTTTACTGCTCAAAATTACTCGTTGATGCAGTAAGTATCAAAATTATTGTCTAGTTCTGTTCTTTTTCCCAAGGGACACACGAACCTGTTTTGTCCGAGGTCCAATAGTTTAGGTTCCTCAACACTAAAAATACTCTTAAGAAATTTTAAATAATGTGCAGTTTAAATGTGTTTTTAACGGTTAAATTCTGTAGCATTTTATACAGCAAAATACATTTCTGATAGGTTTTAGTTTAATTACAAACACAGACTCTGCATGTAAACTTGCAGGTTGTACCAGTTTTGACTTTTGGAGCCATGACAATGACTTCTGATCATTTTGATATTTGTATATTTTTGCCTGTAATATTTCTTGGAACATACCCAAGTAAAACAACTTGCATTACACAGATTTTCCAGAAAATGGAAAATGAGAAAAGAAAACCTCTTAAAATAGCTTTGTCTTTTAACTAATTTTTAAGCTTGTTAATGTAGGGTATATTACAAGTTATTTTAATTTTATTCATCTCAAATTTTGCTAAAGAATGAAATAAACAAATGTTCAGTCACCTTCTAAATCGTGAATGATTCCACCAAATTTAACAAATGTTGTAGAATATCGCATACTGTATACAAGTTGTTAGCAATGTGATTACTATAATTGCAACAATTCCAATTGTAAGGCTCCTGTGGAGTCTTAAAATGTATTATTTTTGATTTTGTATTTTTAAGTCCTTGAAAATGCCCTAATGTATCCATGATGTCGTAAAAAGTCTTAAAATTTAAATTATTCAAATAAATACATAATTTCTCATGCTCAATGTTTGAAGATTTTGTCAAAGGAGTTTTGATGAAAGCAGCAATTGTTAGAAGCAACTCACACTGTGTATGGAACCAGCTTTCTTTGTTTTATGCTAAAATTATTGTTGCTCATTATAAGTTACATATGGTGGTCTGTATTGTAACTTTTGAATAAAGTGAATTGGAGAAAAATTATGTTTTGCATTTTCCAAATTTGGGTCTTAAATTTTTTTTAATAGGTTAGGTTCATGTATCCGGCTGGTTTCACCTGTTGTCTAAAATGAAATATGGAAACACTTTATTCCCAATTTTCCTACTCAGAACAATCCAAAAGTAAAAGAGATTGTGGCAAAGTCAAAAGCACAGCCTCGTAAGCGGCTTGCACATATCTATGAACTGTGCAAGGGAAAGACAATGTGTGAAGGTGGGGATGAGATGGACCAGAATTTTGATGCTACCCTTGCCAAGCAACGAGAAGGGGATGATGAAGAGAAGAAACAGGTACATTTATTGTAAAATGGGAGGTTGTGAACTTGTACACACATTGCAAAATGTGGTACTATTTTCAATGTAAGATATAGCTCTAATGAGTCAATTATTTTTCAAGTTTTGATCACGAAAAGCATTCTCATAAAAAGTAAATTGCACAGTTTTTGCTAGTTATTCAACGTATTATGGCAGCCAGATTTTTTTATATTACCACTTTGTGCTGTGCCTTCATGCCTGTGAAGTGATTAATGGTACAGTTAATTTGTAGCATTCAAGTGTTATAAACATCTGTCTTAGGGTCATGGTGGTTGTGGCCGATACCAGCCTAAGATTCGAAGGACAGGCATTGAACTTACTGCAGAGTGGAAACATGTAAATGAAGACTCGCAAGAAAAGAAAATCCCATTGACAGCAGAAAGAGTTCACGAGGTCTTCAAACGAATATCAGATGAAGAATGTGAAATCCTTGGCTGGAGTCCCCAGTTTTCCAGACCTGACTGGATGATTATCACTGTATTGCCAGTGCCACCACTTCCTGTGAGGCCATCTGTTGTTATGGGTGGTGGATCAGCTCGGAGCCAGGTATTACAGGACACTTAGCTGTGTCAGATTATTTACTTATCTAAACTTTAGAAGTCATACAAAATTGCTTTCTGTAGGTGTTTCATAATTAATCATATTCATGTTAAAATCATGCGCGCTTCCTGCCATTTTATTGGTTCCTAACAGCACTGATTTATAATGGTAATTGAACTGAGTGGAGTGCAATTTGGTCTAAAATCATACGTGTAATTTCAAAATCGAATGAGCATGTAGCACGAGTTTGATTTGAATTCACAAGTATGATTTCAGACCAAAATTGCACGACACGAAGTTTAATTACTACTTAATCATATATTCATTTTGAAATCTTTTACTAATAAACACAATAAAATGACTTTTTTTTGTGTCAGTTAAAACCTGTGCGTGCTAGGTTGTAAAAGCATTTAAATGGGTTCCTGCTCGCGCTAAGAGTGCAAAATCTGTAATCATGCAATTTAGTCTGAAATCAGTGCTGTTGAGAACCAATCAAATTGCAGGAAGCGCGCGTGATTTCAACATGAATATGATTAAGGGTGTTACAATTGCACCAGACATTCTCAGGCAAAATGATGCGATAAAGGTTGTTGGAATGGCACTGGGCATTTTCAGAACAAAATGATACCATAGAGGTTGTTGGAATGGCACTGGGCATTTTCAGAACAAAATGATACCATAAAGGTTGTTGGAATGGCACTGGCCATGTTCAGAACAAAATGATACCATAAAGGTTGTTGGAGTGGCACTGGGCATTTTCAGAACAAAATGATACCATAAAGGTTGTTGGAATGGCACTGGTCATTTTCAGAACAAAATGATACCATAAAGGTTGTTGGAATGGCACTTGGCATTTTCAGAACAAAATGATAACATAAAGGTTGTTGGAATGGCACTTGGCATTTTCAGAACAAAACGATATCATAAAGGTTGTTGGAATGGCACTTGGCATTTTTAGAACAAAATGATATCATAAAGGTTGTTGGAATGTCACTGGGCATTTTCACGGCAAAATAGTGTGAGGACGGATGTTGAGAATGCATTGGGCATTTTAAAAGTAAAATGGTGTACATGTGATGAAGGGTCTTCAAATGGCACTGGGTATTTTCAGAGCAAAAGATGTGATGTGTTGCTGACTCGTTACTAGTGGTGTTGAAATGACGTACGTAGTGTTTTGAAATGACTGGGAGAGTGCATTTGAACAACATAGGGTATAGGATTGAACTAGGATAATAGAATGACTAATGGTGTTGAAAATGCGGAGGGATTTGGAATGGGTTTCACAATAACAGAGCATTGGAATGACTGAGGATATCAGATTAACAAAAGGCGTTAGAATAAGGTAGGGCGGTAAATTTTGAGAGAGTAAAAGTGTTGAAACTACGGAGGGTGTTAAAATGACTGAGGCTTTTCGAATGACCGCGGACGTCAGAATAATGGAGGGTCTTGGATTGGCGAAGGGTAATGGAGCTACAGAGGGTGTTGGAATTCTTAATTTGGCTTTAGATGCAACACTAATATTTGTTGTCATTCATTTGTCAGTGTAACGAAGGAGAGGACGGAAGTTATCTTGCAAGGAACACGAAACTTGACCATAATTCCTGACGAGGAAGGTGGTATCTGGGAGGAATATCAGTTCAACTGTAAACCAGGTGATGTCAAGCGGCGGCCATGTTTGATTTCTCCGTATCACTATAGACTCGACTGGCTGATGTGGTTTGCAGCATTTCAGGTAAAGTTGATAGATTTTACAAATGCAGGCTCCTCGTATTCATGAATTGAAGAAAATGAGCGGAATTCAATAACGGTTTTGTAATTATATAGTCGTTCTTCACGGGTGGGAATATTTGCCATGTAAAGCTGCCGAAGTTGGAACTGAAGCAATTACATGTGCAAAGGTTTTTGAATTGTATTTTTTATAAGTCCTGACAGCATAAAGTAAACTGCTTGAATAGACGTGTGCGTGCCGATTTTGTCATAAATTCCACAGTATTTAGACATGTTTATATGGTGTTGTTTATACCAATAAAATGGTAGTAAAATTCTTCGCACAAATAGTTGTAATTCTTCGCACAAGTCTTCCTTTTGTCGTGAAGTTTGCAAAGTGGCTGCAACTTTTGCTAAAGTGTTTTCTGTGAAACATGTATACTTTATCCGTTTTTTAAAGTCAGTTACACCAACAATTGATCAAGCAATTTAGGGCAGATAAAAAATATACTTGTTACATATCACAATTTTCCAGGTAGATCGAGAAGTTGTTATTTTTATATTTTGCTTGCTACGTGAAATATATTTTTTCCTGAACCGACACCAGTTTGCATCTACTAAAAAGCCATCTAGAAACAATGGCCACTGTGCTCCTGAAATCAGTTAAAAAGTAGAAGTCGAGGAAATCAGGTCCAGCTCCTACACTAAACAAGTATTTCTTCTGTCCTTATATTGCAAAGACGTATGTAGAAAAAATTATATTACGACTGCAATTCACAAAAACTAGGTTAAGGAAAAGTGATTTGGTTCTGTGTGACTTTTCGTGACTTTTGTCTTTCATGAGATATGTTTTATTCTCAAGACTAACATACAACACTTTGAACTACCTTTCCTTCAATTTGTTATCTGGATATGTATATTTTACTTCGCCACTCTAACTTTGTTTTTATTTGCTTGTCCAGCCAATTTGTAGTTTTCTACTTTATGACAATATGTGTCAAAGCCGTAGGCAGCAATTTCCTTCAGGCGGGGAGCAGCAAGCTTGTTAGGGTGACGGTGCATGGTGGTAAGCTCCCCTCCAGGATTGTTGTGTTTACACATTTCTGTCTATTTTGTTTGGGGAGCAATTGCCCACGTGCCCTCCCCACCCGCTTCCTATGCGTTATACAAGTGTGTATTTTTGTGTTAACTTTATTTAGCTATGTACTTCCCTCTTTTTGACCAAGTCATATCTAACTTAAAAATAATCTACTGCATCATGTCATTTGCAACTAGATTTTGCTTTTAAATACGCAAACTGGTTGCAAAAAATGTTGTTCTCGTGGTTGCACGTTGGTTTCTTTAACGCTATAGTTCGTAAAGGTAAATAGGAATCACTTAAAATTGTTTTCGTAAGTTTATTGTGACACGAAAACCGGTGCATTTTCCCTGCGCGCTGAAAAAGTTATGTTATGCTGAATTAAGATCTATAAATTTATGAAAAAAATAGCGTTTAATTAAAATTATAATTGACAGAACATCAACTACAATCCTTGGTTAATCCATCTGACTGCCAAACTACTGGTAAATGATGAACAAGCTACGTCACTCATCAGTTACAATCCGTTTATGAACGGCTCTCCACCAAGGTAACATATATAGTATTGTACAGCCATTACTTCGAGATGTGTACAGTGGCATTGTTGCCCTTATTGTCAGTGCCAAAGGAAAGCTAGTAACCATTCTCACATTGCATTGCTGGATATGAAGCACAGAGCTTAGTTTGTCTCTAAACAAATACGGAAATTTGAGCTTTGAAGTCCATTTTCAGAAAGTAAAACTTGATTTCATCATTTTTCTGCATAATTCATAAGCTACGTCTTTATAAATATTACAGAAAACTCACCATACCTTATACTGAAAAAATAGGAGTTAGCAAAGGGTCGACTTAATAGTTATACTGCCATTAGCAGCTTTTAGAATGTAAAGAATGTGAAAAATCTGTGTCGCAGGCATACTAATGACCTTCTTGTGGCATCCATACTAACGACAAACTTGTGGTATGCACACGTAATAAGCTAATTGCGACATCCATAACTAATGAGCAACTTGTGGCATCGATACTAATGACCAACCTGTGTCATCCATATTAATGAGCAACTTGCTACTGCCAGGTCTCCCTCCTTATCAGTATATAATTTAGTGTCTGCAGTCAGTGTTTCATAGAAAGAAGACAACCTTTTCGTTGGTGATGGTGCAAACACCGTATGTTAATACATATGCAGTGAAAGTACTAACGACATCAAATCAGATATTAGGCAGACGATGTTGTGAGTGTAGAACATCAAGGAAGAATCAAGACTGTCCCGTGCTAACCTAAGATGAGAAAGTTAAATTGCATTTTGACTTTCTTATTTATATCAAAGTGTGTGAGAAGAAAGGGCAAATTAACCAATATTACGTCAAAAATATGGCGGTGGAGCGTATGAACTGCGCCCAGAGAAATGAAGATCATGTTATACACTTACGAATATAACTAAACAGCTTTCTGTTCTAATCAATAAGGATTTCGATATACGCAGGATAGTAAATATAAACTTTATTAAAGACCGACGTTTCGGCGTTCCTACTGACGCCATTGTCAAAGTAAAATGTCCCGGGAGATTGAAATGACGCGCGACACTCTTTTCAAGCGATGCAAATCAGTGGCATCATTCAGCACAATGGCTCCAATGAGTCTTGCAAAAGAAAGGAA
>JANSTR010153219.1:0-10667 GCA_025434805.1 Antipathozoanthus remengesaui
CGGGGTCAGAGATTTTTTCTCTTTCTCCGTGTGGGCCCATTTCCTTATCTAGGGCTATCGCTCAGAAGGAATTTATTCTTCCTACAGCACTGTTAATTCAATACGACTTACCTAACAGCCGAAAAATATTCCCAAGTACAATTTTAAATTGTCTCTTCCATTTCGATCCGCATAGATTAGAAAATTTCTACATTATAATTAACCCTTTCACTCTCTTAGTTTTCTTTAGATGCTCCAACGAAGGGCTAACGCTCGAAACGTAAGCTTTACGGAGCGGAAAATTGTCCTGTTGTTGAAACATGTACAAATTTAGAATTAGATGGCCAGTGCATCAGTATATACATAGCCCAAACTAAACCAAAGCAAATATTCAGCCATTATTTTTATTGCCTTTTGCATTGTTCTCAAGATTGCGACCAACAATTTCTAGCTTGGACGCACAACTTTCATCTCCCAACGAGAAACCTAAATCGACAATAGAAGTCCTTTGGATGACACCGCGGTTTACTATTCTTTCGCTGAGACTTGCTCAAAGGTTTTGGTTGTTCCACATAGATATCTAACAGCTTTTCACTTGGTATGGCAACTCGATTAGTTGAAGGGGAAGAGGAGGAATCGCGCGTGGTCACTGGGACTACAGTGGGCCCCGAAGAAACGGTGGTCCCCCCGATAACGTTACGTTTACTGATAAGGCTATTCACCTGGTTGGCTCGCTTCTCTTCTTGAATGTCGTTTCTTCTTCCGTAAAACACACCACAACTGATTTGATGCTTGGAGGTACAGAGAGACGTTGATGCCAATTTCTTCCCCCCGATTCCAACTCCTTCTACTCCAGGAGCGGCAGCACCTCTCTCGTGATTTCTCTCGCGTTTTCGGCGCCCAAGCCATTGACAAAAAGGAAGTTGGGGCGTGTCAGCGTTTTCGCAATCAGGACTATTTTGGTCATGCTGAAGGCGAAATGAGCTTTCATCAACTGTTGCAGCCTCTGATTTTGTCTCCATTTTCCGTGTGCGCTTTTTGCCATTGAATGACCCCCATTTGCAAAATGCATCAAGGGGATTACATGGAATTTCGCGCAAAAAGCTTTCAGTGCTGAAAAGTACACCTTGCTTCTTGTACCACAACTGACACAGCTTATTTCGTTTCGTACAGCGGGAATGTGCAAGTGTTTTGGGTGCATCACGGCGTCCATAACGGTAGAGTCTACATAGAAGCCGGCTTCCAGAACATTCCTTTCCTTTTCCCGACGATCTGTCCAGTCCTTTGCTCCCAGACTCCGGAGATAACGCAGCTTCGTCGTTATTACTCCCAGCTTGTGTTTCATCATGCGGTTTTAGAACAGTTATGGTCTGAAGCTCGATGGATTTTGCTTCAAAAAATAATTTAATGTATGTGAGATAAAAATAGGCGATCAATTAGCACATGCTTTATTGCTGATGTGTTCTATTTGCGCCTTAGCGGCTAATTTACGAGATAAAGTTCGCAGAAAAATGTTTTGTCCCTTCCTTCTTCCACTGGTTTAATTCTTACTTATATTACTTCTCGGGCCACACTAACCCCTCCCCCCCCGCCCCTCTCCACGCCCTTTGTGAACAAACATATATACACGAGGAACCACTTCAGATGATCATTGCACACACACACACACACGCTAAAAACTACCATTGTTTTCAAGTTACTTATGATTCCATCAGTTATCAATCCGTTCCTTAAGAAGACCCTCTGGATATATCAGTTCTAAGTGATTTCAAATCTAGAACGTCCGGGCCACTGCCTTTAGTTCATCCACAGTTCAACAATCCACTGCTATATTTCGTTATTTACATTTTCATAACGCAGTTTGAACGTTAAATGATAATGTTTCACATGGCTTCCTTGAACACAATTTACCGTGTTTTAAAAAGGTTTTAGTTATGTTTACCTACCTTTCGACATGCAGAAATAAGCTGCAAACAACAGTAGTAGTTTGAAAGGTATCATTTTCACTGCAACCAGTCTGAAAGCGAGAGAGGGTTAAGATAGAACTCTTCAAAGGGTTCAAATAGGGTGTCAGTGAGTAAAACTATCTACTCCAGCAAAGATAAGGACAATAAAGTTGCATGTTGTGCATTTTTTGAAACATCTCAGATTGTTATTTTAGTTTACTCAACTGTGGAATTCATGTATGTATGGCTAAATCATTAAGGAGGATTGTTGTTATTGATATGGCAGAACTCTTAGGTTTGTAACCTACGTTCTGATTGGCTGAAATCTAGGTTAATAACTTTCATAGTATATCAGAATTAGAAAAAGTGCAGAACGGCCGGCTAATTAATTAAATCTCTTGGCTGATCCTGGTCAGTGAAGTTGGTTTTAAAAACCCTTTACCTCATTTCCCCGAGGCCTTAAATGTCCTTAATTATTGCATAAAATTGGTTAGCTGCTTTATGTTACTCCAGCTGAAAATACTAAACAAATCATTGTTTATGTATAGTTCAAGTACAAATTAATTCATAATGTTACCACCTCCCTTGTTAGCTCAATCGGAAAAGCACTACACCGGAGATCGCACGTACGCAGTTTCGATTCCTGCCCAATCCTGAATTTATTAAAGTTTATTCATAAAACTGGTTAAGTTTCTTTTGCAGTTACGATGATCACATTACATTAATATGGTTTTAAAAGCCTAACATAAAAATGAAGTTGTAGTGCTGTCGGTTTATAACGTCTTATTTCAACTTATAACGGTGTCTATCAGGTGAAAAATAAAAATATAAAAAAGGATAGTAGTGGCTTTATTCCTGCCATGTAAATTCACCTCTGTTTTCCCCTATAAATGCGCATTTGTCATACTAGTTGCTTTTGTACAAGAATTACTATATTTTAAGCTCTAAATAAATAGTTTTGTTAAAAGACTATTGACTGCGTCGTCGTCAAATAGGTTGTCTCACAAGGCGTCGTCTTGGTTTGTACTTGTTTTTCAGTTGGGAATACTAAGTATACCAAAATGCTTATAATTCGCGATTGCACTTAACACAGACTTGTATGCGAATGTAAACCGATGTCGATGAATATTAACAGCCGACTGTCTGATACTCCGAAGCTAATGTCTTCTCCGCGTTCTTATATGATATTTGGAATTCATAAAAAACCAAAATGTAAGATTTAATGAACCGAAAAGCACTTGTTTTCTCAAAGATTTCAAACCGATAACATAATTTATATAGGTTTAGGTAAAGCCAAAGAAACGGAAACATTAGAACTGTGTTTATTTACGAGATGCTTCAAAGTTTTGAATGCTATAATGGCCTCAACATTTGGCAACATCAAATCAGCGTAGAACAGGTGAGAGGAAGTGTGGAAAGTGATAAATTTTCTCATTCATTGAAACATCACCT
Organism: Antipathozoanthus remengesaui; assembly: GCA_025434805.1. Lineage (NCBI taxonomy): Eukaryota > Metazoa > Cnidaria > Anthozoa > Zoantharia > Parazoanthidae > Antipathozoanthus > Antipathozoanthus remengesaui. Next base: position 3,378 of record JANSTR010153219.1, read on the forward strand.
CTTCAAAAATAGATGGCATAATTCATCAAAAGTTCACCTCGAGCATTTGATACGTTCATCTTTGACCAAAATGGAGGCTTGTCATCTAAATTGGCACCTTAACAAGCCATATAAACAATGCCATTGACAAGAAAGATTAGAAATGACCAGCAATATATTGACAACGTTTCTCTACAGACACATTGGACGACGCAATGCAAATGAGGCATGCTGGGGTTTCGGGTTGTTTAAAATATTAAATGTTAAAAAGAGAAAAGCACTTGTCGTACAATGAATCATGCAGGTAAATAATTTCTTAGTTTATTATTCATTTTCTCTGTGTTTCCCTGCCTGCTAAACTCACCTGTTTGCAAACACTGTAAACATAAAAAGGCTGCTTCTACTTAGTTGCTCCAAAATGCTCGTAAAACCAACACCTGACGTGCAAGATTTCGTTTACCTCAAACTTTAAACCTTATCTCTGTGTGTATGCGTGCTTGCTTACTGGATGCACGAGTGTCTATGTATGGGCCAGCTTGAACGTGTGTGTGTGCCGGTATCAATGTATGTGCTGTGCGCATGTGCGTCTCGTGTCAATAGTGTATCTCTGGGCTTTTTACTATTACTAAGAGTAAGACAAACCTAAATTACTATGCGTACGAAATTGAAAAACAGGGGTTTTTTTTGTTAAGAGCTGTGTTTCATACTGATAATTTCAACAAAGCGGCTTACTCTGCAATAAAGCAAAGCCGGCTACTTTGCTGAAATCTAGTAAAACTTTGCTGAACAAGTGTACGGAGAGAAGAAAAAACTCAAAGCCAATTAAGTTTTGACAAAAAAAAATCTTCGAAAGAGCAAGATAATGTGCACGAGCCTGCATTTAAGAAGTATACTAGAAAAGCCTGAACGAGGGCACCATATACTTACCAAATATAAAAAGCGTTGCTGGGTTTGTGAAGTGAGCAACAAACCTTGAATAGCTGCAACCTTGAAAGTGGCGAACTGAATTCACTTGCAAGCTCTTCTTTAGTGGCACCCTTAAAACACCTTTCCATAGCTTCAACAAGCCATAAAAGGTCAATATCCATTTCCTCTGTTTGGAAACAGGATAATTAACGATAGAACACTTCCCCTCGTAAAAGCTCGATCGCTGCCGCAGTTGTTCATCACAAAGACTTCGAAATCAGTCGTCTCCGCCCACGAGATCCATGAAACTTGAGAACGGTTACAGTGAAGCTCGAGGCTGCAGTTAAATGAGCGATTTGGAGTTTGACGTAGGTAGATTTCTCATTAAACTACAGGTCATTTTCAAATTACTTTCAAGGGCAGAACATTGCCTTTCAAACAAACACGCCTACCGCTGACTTCACAAGAATATCTTTTTATAGACGGCAATTTTTTATTTTCTATTGTTATTTTTCTATTTATTGTCTATTGTTTTTTTAAAAACTATTACTTAGAATTTTTTATTGTTTCACTATCTTAATCTTCGTTGTTGTCTAAGAACAGACGTTTGCAGTTACTAGTTATATTTTTAACATGGCTAAATACAACATTGTTTGCCGTATATACAAGATAACTTTCATCAACACGAAGTTGTTTTGCTCGTAGAAGAATGTGTTCCTGGATTCCAAACACACTGTTGTTCACTAACATACAGATTAGAAGCTTCTAACGGAAAAAACAAGGCTTTCAATTATAGAATCTATTCTCTATAGAGACTGAAAGTGTGTTTCATCTGATTGTGTTTCTTTTGTTCACAGTTCAGTTTAGAAGTTTTTACGATTATTTGAAAGTAAGTTGCAATAACTCTGCTCCACCAGCGATAAGGAGCAAACGTGACCGCTATCTTTTTGAATTGAATCAGTTAGTACGATTTAACAATAGCAACTTCCAAGTTTATAATTAATTAGAAAAACTGAAAACGTTGCGATAAGTTTGAAATAATTTAGAATGTTCATTACACAAAACAATCCTTTTGCATCCTATGAATTCAAGGCGCATTCAGAACTGCTCTCAGTCGAAGTAAAATAAGAAAATTGCACTTTCGATTTCCGCTATTGCAAGTACTTCTGATATAAATCACAAAATGAATTCCTTGCATAATCAGGTTTATACATGTAAACTAAGAGCAGGAGAATGGACTTTATATTTTTAATACAGTACTTAAGAAATATTTCAAGGTTTAGTTGGTATATATCTCGAGTTGTGGATGCATTTAGGAGGTTGGGAAAGCGCGAATAAAGAGTTTAAGGCCCCGACCACACTAATGCGTTTTCAAAACGCTTCGTTTTCACTTTCTCGAAAACAAAGCAAAAGCTTCGCGCCCACACTAGCGTTTTCGTATCGTTTTCGATCATTTTCATCTGACCGCACTACAATGCTGGATCGTTTTGAAAATAATGCAAAACAAGCACGAGCAGCAGATTTTTGTTACCAGTTTCTTCAACCAAGGCTGTACACCCTCACTATTTTAGGTCTCCTCATCTTGGCGAAATGAACAAATAAAGCAATATTTATCTGCAAGCACCCAACTAAACTGGCGATAAAAAGAAAAACTAGCAAAATGTTTTGAGTGTCGCCCGCCATGATTGTTCAATTCTACTCGGATCGGGTAGACTGGGGCTGACAACAAAAGTTGCAGAGCGTTTTCAGAAGCCTCCGTTTTCGGGCTCCCACACTGAAACGCATCGATGCGTTTTCAAATCACTCCGGTTTCAAAAGCGTTTTCAAATTGCTCCGTTTTCGGTTCCTGAGGTCTTCGTTTTTGATCGTTTTAGTGTGGGCGCGAGGTGTAAACGCATCGAAAACGACGCGTTTTCAAATGGAAACGCATTATTGTGGTCGGGGCCCAAGAGGTTAGTGCTACGCAGTTGTATGTGTAATCTTAATCGCTTTCTAGTTCAAAAAGATGCGAAAGAAATTAGGAAGAAAACGAGAGGCAAATGCTACACAAACCTCATATGCAATCTTTTCAAAGTCTTCTCCGGCATATTGTATAACATCTCCCAGTGAGAATATCGGACATAGATGATCTTTATGTGGGTTATACTGGCAAGTTTTCAAGTAGTTTTTTTTCGCATCTTGTTTGATGTTTCGTCTACAGTGAATAGCATTGCTGGGCATTAGTAAGTCTTGCGTAACGCTAAATTGAACCCCAAGTTCAATGTCACTGCTTACTATTTTGGAATGAAAATTGACAAGATTCATGTACAACAACAAAAGTCAATTTAACGAAACTCAAAATAATTATGTGAAATTTTTAGGTCCAATGTTGTAACCACAAGATAATATACTATACAAGCAATCCTATTTAAAAACCGACAAATATCTAAGGAGATAATGATGCTCTTGTTAGCTTTAAACAATACCTACATATATATAACTTGCTTACCTTGACTCTCCAAACTTAGGAAAGCTGACTGTATTCTTTATTAAGACTGTAAAGTTTCTTGCGGCATCAAGCAATGGAATGATTGTACTGAAAAGACCACAAAAGCGTTAGGACAAAGCAAAAAGGTTAACAATAGTTGGAGCAACAACATGAGTCACGGCAATGTTCATTGGATGAATAATTGGAAAATATTTCCACAAGAAACAGCAAGGACAGGAACCATAGTTAGGGCAGCATTTCCACGAGAGGAAACAGCAACAAGTGGAGAAATTGACAAAACAACATTTCCACGAGAGGGGACAGCAACAAGTGGAACAATAGATGTAACAACATTTCCTCGAGAGGGAACAGCAACAAAATCAAAATACATGGAACAACATTTCCACGAGAGGGAACAGCAACAAGTGGAACAATTGATGTGACAACATTGCAGCAACAAAATGAAATATAGATGGAACAACATTCCACGAGAAGGAACAGCAACAAGTAGAACAACAGATAGAATAAAAGTCCCACGAGACTGGAACAGCAACAAGTGGAACAAGAGATGGAACAACATTTCCACGAGAGAGAACAGAAACAAATCGAACAAAAGACGGAATAACATTTCAACGAGGAAATAGCAATAAGTGAAACAAAAGATGGCACAACATTTCCATGAGACGGAACAAAAACAAGTGGAACAATAGATGGCACAACATTTCCACGAGAGGGAACAGCAACAAGTGGAACAAAAGATGGCACAACAATTCAACGAGAGGAAATAGAAACAAGTGGAACAAAAGATGGAACAACATTCCCACGAGAGGGAACAGCAAGAGGTGGAAACAAAAGAACTATGGAACAACATTTGTAAGAGCGGGGATAGCAACAAGTTGAAAAATAGGTCTTACTGTACAAATTGTGTGTGTACTTACTTTTACAACATCTCACTATTTTGCCGTGTTACGCGAATAATAATTCTCACGATTTCAGAATATGCAGCATAAAATGTGCTAAATTTTGCTATTTTGTCAATTCCCTGTGTCTCACAAAAAAAGGATTCTCACAAGTTCAATGTACAGAACAAGAACAAACCATATTAGTACACAAACAATTTGTACGAATAACGTTGTTAGAACAACATTTTCACGAGAGACATCAGCAAGAAGTGGAGAAAAAACGCTAACAAGTGGACCAGCAATTACAACAACATTCCCAGGACATAAAACACTAATACGTGGAGTAGTTAATAGCTACCTTAAATTATAACCTGGCATTGGTAAAACGTCAAGTTCAACAGGACACCATGAGTAAATCTCACACACTTTGCCATGTCCTCTGTCAGACTTTACACACCTGCCTGTCATTGTGCCTGTATGCACAGGGACAAAGGAAACCCAATATATCGTAAGACGTATTTTTGTCTTCGAAACTACAACAACAAGGCATTTATCAAATATCATCAATTTCTGAAGTCATCCAAGAAACGTAAACATCCGTACTTGTTAATACAGGTAAAGGTAATCGTGATTTGTACTTAGTGTTGTAGTGTACAGATAGTGCTCTTTGTTGCGCACGCTGTTCGTTCTTTTAATCTTTCTTTTAATGTTTAATCTTCTTAAATGTATACTAATGTGGATTGTTTAAATGTGGTTTTTCGTGATCTACGCGTAGTTGTTTATGTTTACAATTTTGGTTTTCTTTACCTCTTGCTAAACGTTTGCTCAGTAACTGTGCTTACGGGTGGCGCCTACTAAAATATTCTACAATTGGTATCTAGGATTTAATAGAGCTGAAACCAATTGTAGAATTGCACACATTTTAGGTATCCTGGTTTACTGGATTGTGTTTTATTTCAGTAATATGTACATAGTTAATTGTCTGTTCAAGCATAGTCATAGTTTGCGGAAAAGGTTATGTTACCACCTAGATGTCAAGAACGAGCTGTTAAAAATGATACGTAAGAGAGGGAGTAACCATTAAGGTTTGGCTGCTCAGCACTGGTGAATAAACAGATATAGTAGTTTATGGTTAAAGTTACAGTGCTGTACAAGTACAGCACTGTAACTTTAACCATAATCTACTATATCTGTGAAAAATGATAGTTCACATGAATAAAGTACAATATGAGTACAGTACATTCCATGGACAGGAACAAATATCATCACTTGCATACATTGATTAGGGCCATATGCATGTTTGTACAGTATTATATTGTTCATTCAAAAGGAAAGTTTCAGAATAGATTTAAACAACGATATATCCAAGGATATATCCCTGCAATCTTGTTATAGTTTACAACTTACAGTGAAAATCATATTCATTTGTTTTTCAGCATAAGAACTGAGTTGGTATGGCACCTTTGGGAAGTGCTAATCAACTACAATTTATATGAATATAAGAGCTTCCAATTTTTATGAAAGTATATACAGTATATGCATGTATCATACTTATAAACACCAATGAAATGCCTGGTGACCTCTTATAGAAAAAATAATACCACTGCAATGGGCCAGCCACATAATAAATAGTGCCTTTCATTCCTTATCTAATGGGGCAATTTCACGGTTAACCAATGCAAAACCCCTGCCTGTATGCATGCAAGTTTGTTTAACAATACAATTTCATTACTCAAAGAAACCGTTTTAGCGAACAGAAATGTCAAATTAAGGGTCACTGCATTTTGTTGCTTGTTGACATTGATTAATACTTTAAATCCTATGAGCGAACACTAAATTTGAATAATTACTCTTAAGCATAATCTGGTTCAATCATCCTTGATGGAAAGATCACACAAAAATACCGTGAAAGTGCTAAGGGGTCATGTACTAACAAACACCAAAATATGATATACTGTACCAAACCATTTAAATTAAACATGGCACAGTGTGATCATTTCTTTTTTTCTCAACCATACACTGTAAATTAATAGCATTATCCATCATAGTTCAATAAAATGCAGAGGGAAAACAAATGCTGATAAGATGGCTGGCACAGAGAGGCTAATTATACTAATTCTATATAAATATTTTGATTCAGAACGTAACTCAGCAAGTGATTCTACTGGTTTTACTGATACCACCAGCTTATTAATAATAAGTAGCTAGCCCTTTCTATCATCAAAATTCAGCTGAATATCAACAAAAATATCAGTTCCAACTGTTCTCACCATGCCCAGTATACACAGGTTTGCCTCTTACACATATGTTGTGTTCAGTGCAGTTTATGCCAGGAGATTTAGGATCCTCAGGACACGTGCTCTGCGTCTGGTTTGGAGTGATTATCATGTTGGTCGTCACAAAAAATGCATTGTTTTCCTGAAAAATAATTAAACTCACATAAGTTTACATGCTTTTAAATTTACTATTAAAAGGATTTGCTTAATTTGATTAATATTTAGCGCCCAACAATCTAAAGGCATGACCACATGCAATTCAACACTGCATGCAACGTTGCATACAATGTCTCAATCAAGTGTGGTCACCACTTGCATCATTGCATGCAACATTGCAGAAGTAAGATTGGTTTTTACTGTACTTTTGCAATGTTGCACACAGCAATTTCAGAAGTGGGATGCACAATGAAATACTTCCATTACAAGTGTGCAACATTGCATGCAGTGTTGCATTGTGTGGCCACGCCTTAAAGGCAACAGTGAGAGCTCACACAAATTAATTAATGTACAGCACACATCCACACACACATAATAAGAAACCATGTGAATAATAATTTATAACTTGCTAGAGACATCACACATTTGACAGGCAAAAATGGCAAAATGTCTGCCAAAAAAAAATGTTTGATCATGGTTTTGTCCGGTCAGTTGTACTGTATTACTTGTCTGGTAAACTGTGCCCTTCATCCAACAAATTACTAACCCTAAGACCAAAAAAATAAGTTGCAGCCTTAGAATATCAGGGGTGGACCATTTGATC
>JANSTR010153230.1:0-10666 GCA_025434805.1 Antipathozoanthus remengesaui
CAAAAAAGTGGTGGGGGGGGGGGGCTGAAGCCCCCCACCCCCAGCGCGGGCCTTGTATATCTATGAGTTAAAAGAGGCTTTCGCGGCAAGAGATTGTCTCACCTGCACCAGATCCTTGTCCACTGAATTAATCAAACGATCGTAGAACACTCGCAAACATTCGTTACGCCACAGCCTCACAAACTTGGCCTGGGTGTCAAACCTATCGGTGGTCGACTGACACATGCCCTGGTAAATGCGTGACAGGTCACGCAAGTTGAAGATGTAATGAAACTTGGAAGGCGTTGGGGGCAGATCCCCGATGATAGCTGTGTACACGTCAAGTGTTGAACGGGTAATATTGTCCACAAGTGTTCTGATCTCCTTGCCAAAAGGTTGAAGATGTCCGGATAATATGGAAGAGTAGATCTTTTTTAAGGATTCGTCAGTTGGGAATGTCACATTGAAGACACTAAACAGCGAAATGAAGCGGGGATCGACTTCATTACGGCCGCCGCCAGGCTATGGGGAGATACAAGAACGTTGGAAAGGATCAGATATGTCATTCTTTTAGTATAAAAGAAATGTAGATGTCTTCAATGTGCTATTCTAGAGTGTCTAACAAGTGAACAAAGGAACTGTAGCCCAAGAAAAAATTATGCCAAGTAAAAGAATGAAGAAAGTTTTTACTCTGAAGATGATCTTTAAGATCGAAAACGTTTAGTTTTTGAATATTGTATCTACCAATTTTACCCATAGTTATATATCAAAATTATATATTCTTCCAAGAGGACAGTCAAGTGTGTTAATTTACTGGAAATACTCCTACATGAAAGATTCCATATTGCCTTTTTGGAAAACAGCCCGGAAAAAAGAGTAACGCCAACAATTAAGCTCCGGCGTGACATGATTTATACGCTAAACAAATTGTCAAGTGTGTAAGGATGCGTTCGTTTGGGACTGTTCCGGAATAGGAATACATGGATTACTCGGAAGGGTTGTTCGTCTGGGACTATTTCAGAATAGGAATACATGGATTACTTGGAAGAGTTGTTCGTTTGGGACTATTCCGGAATAGGAATACATGGATTACTCGGAAGGGTTGTTCGTTTGGGACTATTTCAGAATAGGAATACATGGATTATTTGGAAGAGTTGTTCGCTTGGGGACTATTCCAGAATAGCAATACATGGATTACTTGGAAGAGTTGTTCGTTTGGTACCTATTCCGGAATAGGAATACATGGATTACTTGGAAGAGTTGTTCGTTTGGGACTATTCCGGAATAGGAATACATGGATTACTTGGAAGAGCTGTTTGTTTGGGACCTATTCCGATTATGGATTACTTGGAAAATGGCAATCCAAATATTCTGGAATATTCTAAAATGTATTGCTATTCCGGAATAGTCCCAAACGAACACACCCTTAATTTAGTGGAAAGTCAGAGCAATGAAGACATTATACAACGCTGCTTTGGAACAACCACCAGACAAAAGAACACTGAAAAAAATGAGAGCGCCGGGAAGAATAATAACCATGAAAACCGCCACATGTATTCAGAGCATTTTATCAGGCGCAAAAGGAGTAAATTCCAAATCAATTATCTTTGTAATCATATACGTGACAAATTACTGCATGCCTATTAATTAAGAGCCGTGCAGTTATTTTGTAATTCTGTTAAAAAATGTCAGTGAAATTCTGTAGAATTACAAGCTCAAATTCTCAAATCCGATTAAAAGAGAAACAATAGAAAGCCATTTAATCAATCAGACGACGGCTGTTCCTATGAAAACAATGGAGCAGTAGAGAAAAGTCGATAATTAATCTCTTCCGGGATCAAGCGATTTTGACACACTTTGAAAAACACAATTCTGTGCATATTAATTCCAAATTGAACTCCAAATAACACGATTACTGCTATTAATGGTACATTTGTTTCATATTTTCAAATTACAAAGGGGAACGCCGCCCATAGCTCTACCCCCTCGTTAGCTTGGACTATGGTGTCAATAAGATATTCCTTTTTTTTCTCTTCACTACTCAGGAAAGTAACTTACCTTTCCCATGGCAGCAAGGAACCCAATATCCCGGATATGCTTCCAGTTGAGCTCTTTGCCCCGGTCAAACATACCTCCTCGCTCTAACAGCAGTTTAAGAAGAGCTATTGGCTGCTGCGTTCCGTACTCGTCCACCTGATAAGTATAGAAAAATACTTAATTCATTCTCGAAGATTAGAGCTTATCAGAACCTTACCAACATATTCGTGTTACTGAACCAACGGAAAACTAACTGCTCTTGTTTAGCACAGCGGAACCTTGGGATCGATTATACGAGAGAAAATGCAACAACCGTAGAACAATCATATAGTCTGTAAAAATATGGTTGTCCACCTGTGATAGATAACTACAATAGTAACTATTATCCGTTTGCATACATCAGGCTCCGAAACACAGGCTCAACTCTCAGAATATGTAATTTCTGGCGATTGAGTGATAGTAGAGAATAAATTGAATAAGAAATTACTATTTCCGTGGCAAGTAGTCAAGAGAGACTGGATTTGATGTATTATAAGTAATAAATTTAGTATATTAGATGTGTTGCCCTCTCAGTTGACCATTCCTGACTCTGAATCCAGACCAACTGCTCGTTGAGGGGAAGAATTTCTAACAAATAATTTTTCCTCTAAAGTTGAAATTTTGTACTAATGTTGTAAGGCAGATAAGTATTAAAATTTTGTAAAATTTTTATTAGCAAATTACAATGGAGAATTAGACAACAGCCTCTAGACCACGGAGGAACGTGGCTGCACTGCATGGTTCGGGGAATACGTTCCCAGTTTACCCACAGAGTTCATGGTTTTTTGTATCCCTGTGGTTGTTATACTGTGACTGCGTACCTCACTAGCGAGTCAACCCAGCACCGCCAAAATAAATCATACGGACTTTATTTGTTTGTTTCTTGTGTAGTAAGGCAGAAATATGAAATCTCTACATATGACGCATGAACGCACGCATGACTTTGGATGTGGGTTACCTGTGGCATATTCATGTCGTCCATGAATACAAGCAGTCTTTTTCCCATAGGCGGACCGTACGTATCTTTGGTTCGTTTCTCCACGTTTGCCTCGAGGTTTCGCTGTACGTCCATTGAGGTTGTGCGTGACGAGAAGTTGATATTCAACAGCAGCTGCGGCATAAAGAAGAGCAAGTCAGAGTACATTCCTTCGTGTAATATATCTCTTATTAGACAATTTAGTGTGTAGTATGGGTGGATATTTTTCCGAATCATGAAGTATTACAAAATACGAGTAAAAATTTCCACTCATACTACACATTAAACTGTCTAATGAGAGATTTATTATCCATTTTTTGTCTTTTTTTGTCATAAAGTCAAAACGCCCGCGTTTTCTACTTTTCCGAATAACCTCCACAGTACAAGTATCGCAGGACAGTTGTACATGTTCCAGGCCTAAATACGTTTATTTTTACTTTGCGGCATGAAGTTGGAAAATAAAAATAATTATTAGGAATGGTCTTATTGTTTACTACTTTAAGAAGGTATGTAGAAATTTCCTATTCCGGAATACGATTACTGGAGCAAAACCAAGAATTAAAATACAAGCAACAAACGCTAGAATGGCACTCTCATCGATTGAGGTCACGATTTCTGCTTGTGGTGCACACTGGAACACACTTGAAAGTTTCAGTTTTTGAAAATTCAGTGTGCTATACAGATGGTCATATAAAAAAAGAAGTACGGTAAGTGACTTTATTAAAGTCTCAATCTTCTAGCTGGCCGCATGAACCCTACTAATCGGTGAGACTACACCACTCTAAGGTGGTCGGAGAACTTACAAATCCCTGAGGGCCTATGGTTTACTGTCCTTATCCGAGAAGACGCGAAGGTCTAACCATTTGCAGTTCTTAGAGCAAAGGCAGCACCTTCTCTTCAATTATTTTAAGACAATGAGTGTTGGTCCGGCCGGGAATTGAAGCCGAGGCTCCTGCACGGCAGCCTGGCGCCTTACCAACTGTGCTAACCAGGTGGCGGTAATATATACAATCATCATGCCGTTTACCCAAAGATCATCCTCACGTACTTTGCACAATCATTTAATTAGTTCTTGAGAGTGCTATTGGTTATGTAAGTTTCCAATCGAAGCGTATGTACAAAACTATATATAATTCTCAGAATGCTTTGCATAGTCTATTCTTAGCAATTGTGGAGAGTACTTGGTATGGACGAGCCAAAACAGTATGAACTCGTGCACATACCAAAGCCTTTTAAAAGTTCACAGCTCGGTTAACCTCAACCCTTAATTTGTAACTTTTAATATGGAAAACATGTGTTGTGCCTTCTGACGACGTAACTTTTTCGTTTGATGCCATATGCCAAACTTTGACGACGTGTCGCAAAAGCTTGTAGTAATACTTGCAAAGGAAAATAGAACGTATTAAGGAACTTCATCTTAAGTTATCAACACAGTTCTTTGTACCATAAATCTCTAAAATTCAGTTAAATGGTTTTCAAAAGACTTTTCGACCAAATGCCACTCGAATGCCTTGCAAAATTAACTTCTTCTGCAAATTAACAAAAATATAAATGCCAAGGAGATATCACAATTCTTTGCATAAACGGAATACCTACCGAAGATTCTGGGTCGAGTCCTCTGAGGAAGTTCGCAGTTGTAGCAGATTTGGAGGTCCCCGTCTCTCCTACCAACACAACGGGTCGCCTGATGTTCACCATGAGTTGAAGCAACCACGTGGTCCGCACTGTGTCCACAGTTGGTACCAGGATCTCGCTGAACTTTCTGGCCGGGTCATGGACGTATTCTGGAACCACGTCAATCCATGGGATCCACTTGAGTTGTTTGGTGTCAAAGTAATATTCAAACAGGCTAGACTGAGCAGATGGAATCTCGCCTAATAACAACAATAAAAATTCAAATAATAACAATAATTATCATCATCACCATCATCACCATCGCCATCACCATCACCATCACCATCACCATCACCATCACCATCACCATCACCATCACCATCACCATCACCATCACCATCATCATCAGCTACCTCTTCTACATGATGGAAACGTCAAATACTCATTTCTCCCTCCCCTCCTTACCCCTCCCAACAACTTTTGTCAACACTGCCACAATGGTATTCAGGTTTTGTCCGCGCTATTCTGCACCAGATTATAAAATCATTGGCTCAGTAACATTTAGCCAAAAGGATTCCTTTTCTATCTTAGAAAGTCTTTCTGGTTTGAGTTACACACTTCAAGCAGAAACAAGGCTTGTAGCGTACCTGGTCCTACAACGGAGCCCTCAGCTGGGTTCTGCGGCAGAGCTGCGAGCCTCTTCACCAGCTGATCAAACACGGTCCGTCCCCCTTCCAACAGCCCCCCTCCACACGACCACGTGAGCGCTGACAGGAATATGGCCTCCGTGATATCAGGACCAAGAAAGTTGGCGCTCTCTGATGGCGGTAACAGAGAGTCGAGCATATGCGACAACTGCTCAACCTGAAAAATAACCATTTCCCTGACATTAGAACTCTAAACCTTTACACTGATTGGCAGTTGGAGTTCAGGGTTTGTTACACCACCAGGGTTTACCAAGAGAATATTTCCAATAGTTTTCATGTTGCCATAATCAGAAAGTTAACGACCCTAATGACTCTAAACGTTTTAGAAATTTATTCAATTTTCCAGAAGTTTTTACAAAAAAAATACCCAGGACTTTTCAAAAGAATATTTTATACTTTTTCTAGAGTTTTCTAAAAGAATTTAGCAGGACCATGTTGCAATCATCCGAAAGTTAATGTTATCGCTGATTCGAAAGTTTTCGATTCCAAGAAGAAAACAAAAACTAAGATATTCCAGGAGAATTTTTTTATACTCTTTTCCAAAACTTTTTCCAAGAGTATTTTGCTCGGCCATGCTGCATTTTTCAAAAAGTTAGTGATATAATATTATTAACTGTTGTCTAGGAAGAAAACTATACCAAGACTTTCCAAGAGAATACTTTATACTTTTCCAATACTTTTCCAGGAGTATTATTGTTGGTACGTTGCAATAATCAGAAAGGTAATGATACTAATGACTTACTAATTTAAACTTTGTCCAATTTTTAGGAATTTCCAGAAAGAAAACAAAATCCAGGACTTTCCAAATGAAATTCTTTTGGTCGGCCATCTTGCACTCGTCAGAAAGTTAATGATATCATTGATTTAGCAAGTTGGAGAATTTTGATCAGTTTTCAAAGAGTTTTCCAGGAAGAAAACAAAACCCGTGACATTCCAATGATTCAAAGAGGAGTGCGAACCCCATAAGTTCTAAATAACCCACCATGTTAAGATTTGTGAGTGGAATAATTTGCTTGAGTTTTTTCCCCTGTTTGCCATCCACCATTCCCTCCAGTATGAGGTCGATGCACGACGGGACGTATTTCTCGAACAGTCTTTTCAGCTCTTCCCTCTCCTTGTCACTGCCTCTCGTGCCGCACCACTTTTCCCAGTAGGGATGGTAGCCTAGATTCTTAGGATCCACGTACACCATCCCACAGCGGGACACAGTTGCCGGCGACGCGTAACGCAAATCGGACACCTTGGAATAGATTGCAGATACAAATGCTAAATTAAAGCAGAATTGTTTTTTTACACTGCAAGATTTTATTTCAAATATTTAGGTGTAATTATAGCTGCGTCGAAACTAGTGGTAGATATTTACAGAGCAGTTTATTTAAGGAAATTATTCACCGCTAGTATAACCCAACAAGTAAATATCCACCGCTAGCCACCTACTCTGAGGAGGATAACTGTTTTAGTATAACCCAACATTTTCTGAAAAATATATATAAATTTTCACTAAGAAACCAACGTACGTTCGATCTAACGATCTCCAGTTTGTTTCACTCATGAATGAAAAAAAGGAAATAATGGTGGATATTTACATTCTTTCGACCAATTAGCCGCGAAAAGTGATATCGACTTGTTGGGTTTATACGAAGATGGAAAATATATATTAGCAATATGTGAGGAAAAAGAAAGTTTGGATACATGTTGCAATGATATGATATTATGTTCGGGTATTTTACTATTACTTGTTTCTTTTCAATTCTATACCACATAGTTAGAGGATGATATTATTCTCCTTTACGGGTATATAACTAAAACAACTTAGAAGAGTTCCAAAACATATGTCTTAGGAGAATTTTGAATAATTTTTGGCCGAACACCATTTTAATGTGGAACTGCACCGCAAAACGTCGACCTAAGCCATTATAGTATTCAAACGGGAAGATAGACTTGGAACGTTCACGTCATCAGAATGCTACCCGATGCAAATAAAATATCGCCGTTAGATGGACACCAAACGCAGAATAGACGCGATTGTGCAGCTTATAGCGTATCTGACTCGTGACCGGACGTGAATTCTAAACCACAATCTTAGAACTGTGTTGTACCTAAGACACTTTACTCGACTTGCCCCAATCGACTCAGCTGTATAAATTAGTACCAGCTTCTGTCGGGAACAAGCCTGCTATTAACTAGTGATTAGTTTCTGTATTATCATCCATTTAATGGCCTGTTGACACTAGCAATCCTTGATGAAAGTTTTTCTCGCGATTTCTATTGCAATTTTCTCTTTAGCCAAGTTGCACTACATTTTGGGATTTTAATGTTTCTCGTACTGAAATTGTAGATGGTTTACAAATGCTATTTTAAGTTACAAAGCAAATTCGGCAAAAATTGCAATGGAAATCGCGACAAAAAAATTGCACCAAAACTTGCTAGTGAAGACGCGGCTTAACACTACGGACACCGAAGATAACACCCGCTGAGTTTGGAAATGATATAGTATATATCTGCAAACTAAACAACATACCTCAAAAAGCAAAGCACAATGTTTCTGCAAACGTATTCTTTCTCCGTTGGCCAAGGTAAGCAGCTTGTTGTCATCCATGACAGAGTTCATGTTTTCCACCCATAGCGCGTCGACATCTCCGTCAAACACGATGTACTTGCGTTCGTTCTTCTCCGTTGGTTTATTGATCTCACGGAAGATGTTCGACAGCAACCCGTCTGTCCAGTCACGTGTTACCGGGTCAAGGGTCCCGTACAGTTCAATTACCGTACATGCTTTAGGATTCATGACGTACATCTTTGTATGGATTCCAAGACTGTTGAGACAACGTGCCCAACAAAGGTGAAATAGGTTTTGGAAAACAAGTAACCAGAGGATTCAAAACGTTAGTTTGTAACCCGAAGGTCCCGAGTTCGATTCCTCTTTCAACCAACTTTACCGGTGTGGGCAGCCTTTCTGCCAATTTTAGCCCTTATAACCCAACGAGGCTGTCCAAACCCTCAGATCCAATACGATGAACCTACTACAAAAGCACTATTTTTACCTATAGTCCTTTGGCTCAAGAAGTACCAGATATTGATCTATGGAATCGTTTACTATTACACACCAGGAAATGTCCAAGTGTAACAATTTTTAACAAACAACTTGGAACTTTTCTTTTTTTCTCTTAACTATTGATTTTGTAAGAGCTCCTTAAAGCTTTCAAAAAAGAAAATTAGAAAATATTGCCGTTTAACACATATATAGCCTATTTCCAGGCACGACCATAAGGTTACAAACAAACCGGCGCTAGCTCCTACCCTAGAACAGCCACTTTTACAGACACTTGCTCCATGTCAAGTTTCACAAATATCTTCACTCAGTTATAAATCTGTTTAATTCTGTATAGCAGTTATTCCCTAAATCTATACAGACCACTGATCAATCAAACCATAATGCCTCACGTACGGGGGTTAGATCACGTCAATAATGATAACGACAATGATAGTGATAACAATGATGATATCGAAAAGTACTAACCGCGTCTGCGCTTGCGCAAGGGTGTTGATAACAACAGACTTGCCTCCACCGGTGGGTCCCACAATCATAGTGGTGTGACGGGTCAACATAGTCTCATACATTTGCACAACTTTATCAGCCTGCAAGCACCATAAAATGTGATAAAAGTCTCCGAAATATTAACTGACCTTAGGCCTGGGGACAAATATAGGTTGACAGTCAGAAATCTTCCCGACTGAGTTAACCAAGAGAAAAAAAAGCATTAAACACATTATTGGACTTGCTCCTTACTTGCTGGGGCAGCATAACGTATTTATTGTCTTGTAGTACACCCTCCACGGCGTCATTGAAGTTGGGATATCGCACCCTCGGGCAGTCCAGGCCTGGAAACAAGTCGGCAATCAGTCCCAGGAACAGAGGCACGTCTTCGAACACAAACTTGGGCAGATTCATGTCTCGAAGGGCGCGCATCAACACTACGTCCTGTCACAGAAAGACAGCCAGTTAGAACGCCTAGTTAGGATAGTTGGTGAACATCTGGCAGTTGGTTTTAAAAGTTCTTAATCATATCTCTGAGAAAACTAACTTTAAACGCAAGTAATTGCAAAGGAATGCCCGTTACCCTTTGCAGCAGGCTTGTCAAACAAGCCGGCGACTGGCGGATGTAACCAGCTATATTGATATGAATGCCGGTCAAAAATTGTCTTGCTAATTTATTTCTAAGCGGGTTTCGTGGGCAACGTGCAGGGATCATGCATCCTACTTTCACTAGTGGGCCTACTACTTCATGTTTCGACAGGAATCACAATATATTCCTGATCCAGTAACAACCAGTTTTTTTTTAAATATATAAGTAAATAAAATATAAAAGTAAATATTCCATAATAAAACAGACGTTTCAAATTACTGTCAATCTCATTTAAAGTAAGGTTGATAGTAAAGATGTACTTCGTGTTTTATCTATGTTTAAGTTACGTTGGTCTGCCCAATCACCTGAACATGCTTG
This sequence comes from Antipathozoanthus remengesaui, assembly GCA_025434805.1. Taxonomy (NCBI): domain Eukaryota; kingdom Metazoa; phylum Cnidaria; class Anthozoa; order Zoantharia; family Parazoanthidae; genus Antipathozoanthus; species Antipathozoanthus remengesaui. The sequence goes on from JANSTR010153230.1 coordinate 9,858, forward strand.
TATCCGTTTCTTATAACCAAATATTTTATTTCCTGCTCTTTAAATACCCAAAAACGTGAAACATTTTTTTCTATACATGAAGCGAAACATTCAAGGCTCTTCCAAGAGAAGCGTCAAGCCTATTTTCGTAATTTTCCAGTTGGTCTTCTAATCACCTTCCCGATGATTAAAAGTGACCACTAAACTACATGTAATATTTAGCATTGCATTTAATGACAAAGAAACCGCGGACACTGTACCTCACTGAGGTCTGGGGAGCCTCTCTTGAGCTCACCCGCCATCACCAGTACAGCCTTGAGGGCACGGAGACCGAAATCATAATGGAACTGTTTGGAGAGCTGACCAGACGCCAATTTGTACAGAACTGTCATCTTCTTGGCCAGTACCTTGGAAAGAGGAAATGGTCAACTAGTTAGTGGGGCAAAAAGGCAGTTGGGATCATGAATTATGTTTTTAACAAAAGGGCTCGTTCAGATTATGGTTTTCTGGAGATTTATTTCCCTTAACTACAAGTTCGATTCATCTTGTAATTACGGGGATGGAATCAGGGGGGATTATACCGTAATTACAGGACTTAGGAGAGGGAATGATGGGGGCTTCTATTGAAATTGCGGGGTGAACTGAGGTGATGGTTGGGGCTTATATTGTAATTACAGGGGTGAAGTGAGGTGATGGTGGGGGATTACAACACAAATAAGCGGGTGAAGTGAGGATATGGTGGGGGATTACAACACTTATACCATTACCTGAGAAATTTCTGCAATCTGATTGGTCGAGAGCAGTGGTATTTCAGCGTAATTTTGAAATAC
>JANSTR010153241.1:0-10665 GCA_025434805.1 Antipathozoanthus remengesaui
AGTTTGGTGAGGCAACATGCAGAGTGTTCAGTGATGGGAGCACGAGAAGGCAGGTTGTCAACTGGCAGGGATTGTGGTAATTAGAGCTGTGAATAGTGATTGAAAGACGTGTAAGTTTGGTGAGGCAACATGCAGAGTGTTCAGTGATGGGAGCACGAGAAGGCAGGTTGTCAACTGGCAGGGATTGTGGGTAATTAGAGCTGTGAATAGTGATTGAAAGACGTGTAAGTTTGGTGAGGCAACATACGCAGTGTTCAGTGATGGGAGCACGAGAAGGCAAGGTGTCAACTTGCAGGGATTGTGGGTAATTAGAGCTATGAATAGTGATTGAAAGGCGTGTACGTTTGGTGAGGCAACAGGCAGAGTGTTCAGTGATGGGAGCACGAGAAGGCAGGGAGTCAACTGGCAGGGATTGTGGGTAATTAGAGCCATGAATAGTGAACCGTTAACGATTTGAACCAGTCTGGCTATGTTCAACTTCCATCGACAAATTTTCTTAACTGTAGTCGCCATAACCTTCACTTGCTCACTCTCACAGGGTTTGGGTTTTCGTATCCGATAGGTGCCGCAGTATAGCTTTCTGTACCCCTTGTAATATGGTAGATATCAGCAAGAGACATTATTATCCGACAGCGAAATAGAATATATATAACGTTGTTTACACTGTAAACCAAATAAACTGGCTTGTGATTTGTATTTACATAGTTATTGTGTGTTTGAATGGGCTTAACGGCAAAACCATTTGACGATGCTGCTTATGAATAAGGTCAGCCTGAGGCACTGTATGCGTAGTAAGATTCGTCTTTCAGGTCAGCCCGAGGCACTGTATGCGTAATCAGATTCGTTTTTCATGTCCTGTTTAAGTAATCATTGGTCTTTCAAGTCCTGTTTTCTTAATGAGATTCCTTATTCAGGTCAGCCTCGTACAGAGAACAGACACGACTTCTTATACAACTCCAACTTGAATGAACGTCAGCGTGCTGCTGTCACTCGTATCTTGCGTGGCCAGTGTCGACCAACGCCGTATTTACTTTTTGGCCCCCCTGGCACTGGCAAGACAGTTACTCTTGTAGAGGCCATTCTTCAGGTATATTAAAGCAATGTGTTTTTTTACTATCGACCGGGGGGCAGTGATCAGCGGTTAGCGTGTCTAACTCGTAGCCCAACGGTTTTGAGTACATACCTCAACAAGTGTTGTGTCACTGAGCAAGACATTTTACTCGACTTGCTCCAGTCAGTGCTCGACCGGTGAGCGTGTCTGACTCGTAACACAACAGCCGTGAGTTTAAACCAGACCTATGTGTTGTGTCCTTGATCAAGACACTTTACGCGGCTTGTTCTTATCGACTTAAGCACTGTGAGCCGGTCTGTTATGGACTGGTGTCGCGTCCTGCGCGAAATGCCACGTTATTTGTACAGCTCGTGCATTTGGTGCTCGAAAAATTGGGTATCAGGCTTGTTCATCTAATCCCTGATAATAAACATTCTCTTCTCATAAATGAAACCCCTTCCTTCGCTATCCTTGCTTTATGCGTACATTGTACTTTACGTCTTCCTTTGCCATTTGAGCGGTGCAACACCTGCTTTCATACAAATGACATTTATTCTACGTTAATGTTCTTGTTTTTAGTGATCTGAAGGAATGTTTTGCCTGTGGTACTTAATTGACAAATGTTTTATTAAATTAGATATTTCACAAAGTTCCATCAAGCAGAATCCTGGCATGTGCTCCGTCCAACAGTGCGTCTGATCTCATTGTAAGTAAAACTTTACTGTCGTGTATATTATTTGTGACTGTGCAATCTTTAGGTGACAGAAAGTTTGTTTGAGCAGAGCCAGTAATCAGTTTTCTTTGGTGCAGAAGAAAGATTTCAAGCAGCCTACATGTTGCAATCCAGTGTAGGCCAATCATCCAGTCCGTTAATTAACAGATATTTTCGAGTTGGAGCTTCTTGACAATCGATAACTCTTGTAAATTGTATTTTGATCCGCGAATGAAGAGTTTTGTTGTTGTTATTCAGGCGGAAAGACTCCACAGGAGTGGTTTCGTACAAGAAGGAGACATGGTGAGACTGAACGCCATGCACAGAGGCCAGGAGGTTCCCGATATCATCTCCCAGTACTGTGCGGACACAGACGACCTCGTGCTTGCAGCTCACTATCGGATTATCATTTGCACCTGCAGTACGTCTGGTCAGCTGTTTTCCTTGGGACTTCAAAGTGGACACTTCACGCACGTGTTTGTTGACGAGGTGTGTGTGTGTCATCAGCTTAGATCTGTGAACAGCATTTCACCTGCTTGTTATTCCAGACGATAGTAATTTCGCGAAGTACGGAATGTAGTAATGAGTATATTTATTAAACTGCGTTGCTGGCGGTCTTGTTTTTGGGACGGAAGAGTCGAAAATAGCTCGATATACTCGAGTTGAGCGCCATTTTGGACGCGCACTAGAGGAGAGACTGGTGAGAGACAAGAAAGGAAGCTTGGTGAGAGGGGGAGAAGGGGGATGAAAGGCATCCCTTACCTCCCCCCTCCTTCGTTTCTCGTCTTCCAATGCTCTACTCAGACACTCGTCCAATATGGCGCCAAATTAAGACTTCCAGCTATGCAGGCTGTACATATGTCTTGTGAGACAAGAGACTGGATAGATTATGCAGGAGTATTTGGTCATGAGTGTTAAAAGTTTCAGTTTACGTTAAGAGCGCCAGACTTTTCCCAGCAACAACAGGAATCACGCAAATAGTTTCGAATGTAGCGTGATAAACGTTGCGTGCCGCAGTGCATTTCGGGTCTTGTTTTACCACTCCATTTTGTTTCTTGAGTGCCGAAGTTGCAAAGGTTATCGCATAACCTTACAAACCAGATAAAACGTTTAAATTTCGTCAGTTACCTTCTATGTGTTCATGTCATACTAGACATAAGAGTGTGAGGAAGATTTGTTTAGTGGTAATTAAGTTTCCTGTTTTATGTGAAGTCAGGCTGGACAAGCAACCGAGCCGGAGTGTTTGATCCCTGTAGGACTGGCCGCAGGAGGGGAGGGTCAGGTAAGATAGGCTTGAGTTATATGCTTATCGCTCTGCAAGTACAGTTTTGTAGTCCATTTCTTTATAAGTCTATCAAATGTGATATATATGTTGTCAGTTGTCAAATAACCACATCACTCCTCAATATATTTTCTCGTTGACATCGTTTGAAATCGGGCTGGAGCACTTCTAACAAGATGGTTTTGTAGATTTTAGTCACGTTTAAATGAAACAAAGTGGAGGTTTAGAAAAAAGAAGAGGTATCCGGATTCTTCCAAACCTCCACTCGTTTCATAAACGTTTAGAAGTGCTCTAGTTAACAATTATCCCCTGAAGTGGAGGTGAATGTCTATCGCTAGGCACCAACACTGAGGGGGATAATTGTTTTAGTATTAACCAAACAGGTGTATAGCACTTTTGAAATTAATTAATTTATTATTTCACAAATAGTTTGTCCATCCATCTCACGCGCGTGTTCACATGTTAAATTTCATGCATGAGTAACCGAAGTGAATAGCACAGGATATTCGGTGTTTGATGAACCAATCAGAGCACGCGAAAAGTGCTATTCACCTGTTTGGTTAACACTAAATTAAAATATTTCATTTCTAAAATCTGAGTAAGTTTTACACTAAGTAAATAATAGGAAATTGTTATGTAAGGCTTGCCCGCGACAAAATTCTGTGATTTTAACACAATTCAGCGATTTACGCTGTTTCCGCGATTCTTCAGAGATTCCGCAAATTTCTGCAGAATCGCAGCAGCGTGGAATTCCAGAATGCCTGTTCTATACATGTACCTGTCATGATACCGAATTCTAAAAGTCTGCTTTATTCACAACAAAAAATTTGAACCTCCCCACCCTATCCCCTTGACGTAAACAATATGTTTTGCCTGTTATTTCTTATTGATTTACTGCATTTGGCCAGCAAGGCAAGTCATTCTTTTAGTTCCCAAATATTTTAAGGTCTTCCCCTCCCTCCTGATAAAACATGTGACCACTCCTATCCCCCCCCTACTAACTTATGGCCAGTCCTGATGACTTTTAAATCATCATGAAAAACCACATGTGAAGATAAATGCACACTTTGATATACATACACCTGAGAGATAGACTCCAGTTTGGTATGGTCATGTGACTACACTAAATCCTTGTGTTAACTAACATTGAAATAAAAAACCAAATATGGAAGAGTGAGTAATAAGGAGTTTATTTTTCTTACCTAGTTACTGTGCTTAAGCAGTGATGAGCGGAAAATGTTACTTTTCAATTTTTGTACTTCTTAAAACTACTAACTACTACCTAGTTCATCATAACACTTTCACAGATACTTTTATGTATTATTCTCAAACTCATGAATTATTCAGACATGTCATTTCAGACAAATCAGAGAGCCACATTTGGTCAGCTAGATGAGTCTTAATTGAAAGTCCTTTGAGTGTTTGAACCAATTTTAAACTCTAGGGATAAAGTTGTTCCTATTATAAATCAGCATATTCATAACGATCCCACAAGAGTAGTCTATTCAGTTCTATTATGTGATGAACAATGCAATGAACATGTGTATTTTGATTAATTGAGAAGTTATTTCAAAACTCGCACTTCATGTTTGAATGGGGATTCCAAACACCTTGAAACAATAAAAGCAATCGGTCACTTTAAGGGGTCGTGCATTCATTCATAGTTTGTCGGTGTTTGGAACTCGTACTCATTTTTGGAATATTACTTCTCATTATCTAACAGTCCTTTCTAAATGTACTTGAAGACTGATCTTGACTATAATCTACATTTAATGTATCAGTTACTAGTAAATAATGAGAATACCTTCATTTTTGTACTGCTTTGATAACTGCCACCAGAGTCATAGATATTTCCTCCTGAGAATAGCAGAAATTTAAGAAGTGAGACACAATAGACTGGTCATTATTTTATGGAATATAAAGGGTTAAGAATTAAAATTATAGATTTTCACGGTCTATTGTTCACCTTGAGACCTGTTTACCCCTAAACAAGCTGTTTTCTTCATGATTATATTCCCCAAAGTCCTGACCAGAAATCTTTTAGCTATCATGGTAACAGCCTTCTCAAAACATACCAGCAGGTGGTTCATTCAGTTGCCTCTTCTAGACATTTGGCTGCCTACTTAATAACTGATGCATACATTTATCAAATAAAATTAAAATAGTAAACTGTGCTAATGAGGATAAACATTCAGCCTTCTCCAGCAGTATCTGAACTTACTGTGGCCCTGAATCAGTTTGTGATAGCTGAGTAAACTATAATCACCAAGTGAAGATGCATCAGCTTGCTTACAACTTAATACATAATATTTAAATCACAGTTAGATTATATACAGTATTTAAGGACAGACTCTTCTCTCTGAACTAAAAAACTTCACAAATTCTAATACAATATCAATGCATTTTTAAAACTGCATTATAATTAATATTGACATTCACTTCATCATTCAACTTCAGACAGCAGAGTTGACGCATGTTAAGGCCTGAAACGAATGCGAATATCGAGCTGCATTACACATTTTGAGTTAATATGTTTATACTGTAAGCATATTGCGTGTAGTTCTATTTGTTTATCGTTGCGAAAATGAGTCTTTTTGAAAAAGTTAGGTAATAAATCTATAATTAGACAGTTAAGCATGGAATATAGCCAGATATTTGTACTTGCCCTTTGTAGTACACTCTGATACTCTGTATTTAACTGTCAAATATTCAATATCCCGTGCGTGATTAAATTTGTGCATGCGTGGTTGACTCAGTTGGTTAGATCTGTGACTGCCAATCCAAGGTCCCGGGTTCAATCCCCGGCCTTGCCGAGAGTTTTAAATTTATTTCGGGACCTTCTTTCGCTGCACCGTCCGCGGACAGGGACGTTAAAACGTTGGTCTAGTCTCTCGACGTTCTATCGGGGGACTTAAAAGAACCCACACACTTGTCGATAGGAGTAGGCTAATGCCGGTGTTGTGGTCTGTCACCTTAACTGTTCACAACCAATAATCCTCAAGAAAGACGGGTAGGTTGTATTGGTAAATGAAATGAAATGATCCCTTTCCCTATTAAACCTCGCTTAAATAAACAAAGAATGTCCTAACTTTTGAACCAGTTTACAAAACTCTATAAAATGACAATTCATTTCAATTGTTTGTCTCAAAAGTAGATTCTCAAAAAGTTTCATTGTTTCATAAAAATCAGAAGTTGATAATTTTCATAAAGTTTGATAAATTTACTTCTTGAAAAGTCAGGCTGGTAGAGAAAGGGATACTTGAGATATTTAAAATATACTGTACGTATATACATAGTTCATCAGACATTGTTTAGGTTTGAAAATCCATCTATTTTTATTAATAAGTATCTGATGGTGGTATAAAATATCGACTCAAAGTCTTGCTTTTGATGGGTTTAAGAAAACTAGGGACATAAATTTTTTAACTCGGGTCGGGATTTCTTTAGTTTATCTAAATAATGAAGAGGCCCTGACATTTTATATGAATATTTCTTTCCAACTCTTGTCTTCCTGAATGCCTTATGAAAGTCTGTTTTCAACTCAGTTCTACTGATGTCACAAATTAACAAGAATGGACCTCGATTAAAATACAAACTAACAAAGCTTTCTTAATTAAACCTTATCTCTGACAAACTTTCTCATTCAAAACAACACACAGCAGGGTTTTAGAAAGAACCAACATCTGGCAATCTGCATTTTATTTTACTGTAATTTACCAAAAATCAAAAAGTTCACGTGAAAATTAATTCAACGACCAAGATATCAACTTATCATATGAACCAGGCCCTGAGAGGTGAGGCCTGACTTTCTCATTTCCTAGTGGAGTGATGGCCTTGTGGTCTCATATTACAAGCTTGTAATGGCGAGAAATCAAATATTGCACCAGAATCTAGCGAATACATGTTGAAAACGAACATCAATTTCTAACGGCCGGAATAAACTAAAACTTTCAAAAGCGTATTGTTAACGATAAAATAGTTATAAATCGATATCTTTCCAAAACTTTTCAGCAATTCAATATGATTATGAATAAAAATAATGCTTTAAGAATTTCGAATATCACATTAGCCAAGGTGAGAGAATCTGATGATTGCTTCACAATTCGACAGCTGTGAACCAAACACTGTACTGTAATCATGTAATAACATGCTATCACTTACAATCGGAGATAAAATATTTACTGAAGTATTGACAGAAAGCAAGCTGATCTCTTTTTCAACAAACGAAAAGATTACGATTCGCCGGGGCATTTGCGCGCGCTTTACAAACTCAAAGTTTGTGTACACCGTTTTTGAAAAAAAAAATCATACCAAACACACAGAAACTGGACCGGCGATAATTTTAACAGCTGAAGGGGAAGCAAATTTCCATCTGAAAGAATATTATTGTTTTGCTTCAAACACAGATGATGTTTATTACATTTACAAAAGTAGTTTTAGCGTCCTGTTGTGCACTAAATTTTCAATTACATGGTCGAGCTGTTGTCGTTGCAAGACGCACGGAAATGTTTTGATTTCCAAACTACTACAGTTACAATTAGAAATGATTTTAAATCTTACCTTTGCTTTGATCTCCTTGTAGCTGAACGCGTTTTCTGCCACCGATTTCTCCACCAAAACCTTTGGTTGGTAACGATCCAGCGTAGCGATCCATTTTATATAATTATCTGACCGCATAAAAACAAAACAAATTTTGTCTGCAGTACTTTGAAGGTGAAATATATTTGACCAAATATTTCTCGGAAGAACGATTGTTTCCCAAACACTAAGATCTAAGTCGTAAAACAATAATCCAAGTAGATTTGGCACATTTATCAAAATATTTAGGACTTTCGAAAACAGAAGCAAATCAGAAATCAACTGAAAGATTTCGTTACTACAGACGCTTTGATCGACGGTCAACCGCGCGTGATTAGACGCTTCATAATGCGCTTGCGCATTTTTGGAAACCCGCTGGTTATCATTTATTCACCGAGGGCTCAGCTTCAGTTTAGAAGCCGCTAAATAGCATTCCCCGGGCGGGCCGGGATCTAGGAAGATGGGGTGGGGGTTAATTTTCGGAGTGCAAAAAAAAGAGTCCCATATCGACCGGACAGGGATGCTCATCGTGTCTTTTATATTTAGGGGTTTTAAAAAATCGTGGTCTATGGTCTCTTTTAGGGGTTAAACCACGCCCGAATGTCATAAATTTCGGGCAATTTGGTGTCTTTTTAGGCGTCCGATCAATTCGAAAAACATTGTAGAAGCCAGAGTTCCCAACCTACCCATGGTTGCCAACCCTCCCGCGTCCTGCTGGAGTCTCTCGTATTCAGGTATTGTGCTTGGAACATCCAGCACAGTGAAAATTAGGGAAAATCTCCCACATTGTGCTTGGAACATCCAGCACAGTGAAAATTAGGGAAAATCTCCCGCATTCTTATAGAAATTGAAAAACTCCAGCATTTTTTCCCGCATTTTGCATTTGTGTGACAACTGAGCAGTTTTAGCTTAGATTTTTAACAACAAATTCAATTTCGACTTGCTACATTTACTGACTGGGTGGGTAAGAGGTTGAAAGTTAAAATGTGTTTCAAATCCAAGTCAAAATTCTTTACCTGAACGGAGCGAAGACCCAACATCCCCCCTGGCAAAGTCCCCTATGTAGTATCACATCTCGTCAAAGTAGAGGTAGAGTGTGCGTAAACAACTCCAGCATTTGAATTTCCAAATGTTTGGCAACTATGCTACCAGAAGCCACTGAAATCGGAACGAATTCTATATAATTGGAAAGGAAAAGGTATGCGGCGAACTCGTCAAACGCCCTCCCCCTCCGTTTCTTCTAAACTATAGATTATATGAATATGGAAATTACACTGTTTATCAAGCACCACAAAGCAAATCATTTTCTAATTAATTTGACACGCCAGCTAATTTGACGCGCCAGCTTTGACATCACAAACTTGTCATCTTGGACCTTCATGACCGCCATTTTGGATTTTTCGATGTTGTCAAATTGTTGCAAAAAGTTATTTTTTAAAAAAATCCAAATTTGCTAAATAACTTCATTAATTAACTTTAGTAAGCTATTTCTTCAATATCGAAAGAAACGGACAAAACAGACGAAATGGACAAAACAGTGCTCAAGAATTCAGTTACCATGGCAATGCCGTAATTGACAATCAAAAATTAATTACACCAAAACATTCTAAGATAAATTTGAGGGAAAGTTCCCAAACAGGAGTACTGTAGACGTAATCGTTTAAAAGTTACAAAAGATAAAAGACAAGGCGGAGAGGGGGGACTCACTGATCCCCTTCCCTCCACAGTGTAATTATTGTTGAGAAGTGAATCTATACTATAGCAAAAACAAGACGCTAGTTGAGCGTTCACTCGGGCTACCTTTAGCAGCTTACCCCCCGGTTTGAATCGATTACGTAACATTGCCGTTGGTGAACGGAAACAGACCGATTTTACAACTCGGCCTGCCACAGGTACCCGAGTAATAAAGATATGTCGTAACCTGAAAAGTACTTGTCACGCACAGTCTGAAAGTGGTACATTGTTATCTCGGCCAATCAGAATCGTGACCGATTCCCGTAGAAATTAAAGTTGTATTTATATATTTTGTACTTGCACCTTGGATGCTACACAACTAAAACACGTAAAGAAAGTCAAGGTAAGAAGTTAATTCTAACGATATTAAACCAAATCCACAAGAGATTCGGGAATCGAAGCGATTCGCCATGTCAAAATTGAAAATGTACTCAAACACGTTTCCTGGAATTCAGTTGTGTAAAATTGTTTGTTTGTAGCCTCGGTGACAGATTTCTCGGAATCTGCCCGAGTTAAATAAGTAATACCGGTTGTTGTTTGTCGTGAAATGTTTTTCTCGTACACTTCGGAATTGGTAAGTACCGAGTTCTCTCCTTTAATGCTGTTTCTAATTTTATTTTGCGTTTAATAGAAGTGTAGCCATCGAACGATTTTAGGGATTTACGTATCAGTTCCGGGTTTGTCATTCGAAAGCTCGGGCTCCAGCGCTAGCGACGTCACTCAGAATATATATATAAAGCAAAGCTCACAATATATAATGAGTTTCAGCACATCTTTCTAATAATCAAACGCATATTGAATCGAATCTTGTCGAATGCACAATTTTTATTTTATGTCCTTTCGTTAAACTTCTCCTGTTCAAATTCAGTTCGGCAAGTTTTATTTCAAATATCTCTCCGAAATGGCCGCAAAATATCTACCAGTTATTTATTATGGCGCTTCAATAATACCAGGACATTCCAGTGAGAAAAGATCCAACCCATGTTCGCAAAGGCCTGCACTTATATATCAGTTGATTTGTACATCGAAAATAGACTTCGATAAAATAATCCTTTATACGCTTATTTCAGTTCAAAACACCGTCTTTGTTTATTCATTATACTATGATGACTTCTGCGGAGCGTGTAATTTCTGTTGAACCAGTTGAATTTTTTGACACCAGAAACAAACTTTTGTTTTCTTTCACTTCAGTATTGCTCTTTATATAGTTTAATGTTATTTACATTTATACACCCGCCCTTATTGTTATGCTTATATGAACTGGTGTTTGTAAGGCCGTGTTCACACTAGCGACGCAATGACGCAAAC
>JANSTR010153252.1:0-10665 GCA_025434805.1 Antipathozoanthus remengesaui
TTACGGGTATTTAAAGCTCCAGCTACACGGATCAGAGGAAAGTCGAAACAGACGTCGAGATCACCGAGAATCGAACTGGGGACCTCTAGCACAGTAGGCAGCGCACTAACCAACTGAGCTACGCCTGCTCCTCATCTTGAGACATTTCGCCATTGCGCAATCGTAAAAGAAAATCTCTAAAACGTATTTGGCCTGGATCTGTTCTTTTGACTCTCTGATTAACAGTCAAAATGTAACTACATGGTTAAACATCATGTAAGCATAATTGCCCTGCTATCCAACTGGATGGGATGGTTTTGCATGATACTATGACTTGTCAGATACTGGAGGTAATTGAGTTGGATCTCCAATCAATATTATTGATTTTCCACCAAACAACTTTTCTTTGGCACCAGATGATTGTCTGCATCGTTTGTCAATCCATCCAAGCGTCCTTTGTCCAAGCATCGATTATTCATCAATTAGAATATAATTTGTATTAGAAAGTCTTTCTTATAATTCTACTAGGCTTTGACCAGACAGAGCTTTTTCTGACTGTGGACCAGTTGGTAGTTTTAAAAGTGAATGAACTGTTACCCCTCTAATGCTGTATGCAGCTTTTCCTGTTGTGGCAGTGATAACACATTTGTGTTTAAGATGAGATTTCAAAGCTCTTTATAATAAATAATATATATAATTATATAATTAATAAATAATAAACGCCATTTATAATAAGCAACAGAGCTTCTTTTTCAGAAGTGTTTTCTGAGTGTTTTGTAATTATGTCATATGCAAGCCTTTGCATTTCACTGAAAGAGTTAACATCAATGAAATCCGGAGGGCTCAAAGGCAGTTGAAAATTTTCCTTCAATGTAACAACCCAAGAGGGCATTTCACCAATTTGTTGAACAGTGTATTTTGTAGAGCTTATTGTCCAATCATAATTTGGATTTGACAGTTCAGTGTTGTATGCCTGGCTTGACTTGTAAAAATCTGATAGAATCATCAATTCTTCCTGCTGATGTGTTTCTTGATCATCAGTTTGTTCATAATTTTGAATCTCAATATTTTCTAATACATATGAAATCTTTTGAGACCAGTCTTGGACTTTTTTTTGGCAAATGGAGTGTTGAAAAAGTTGTGCCATTCAGTTATAAAAGTTTGATTGCTTGGTTCTGTGGTACCCCATGCATCATCAATAGAAGTTTTCCATGGTTTAAATCTTAGAAGTTGGAATTTACAATATAAACTGTAAAATTGTCCTTTTTGTGTAATTTCAGTGAAAGCAAATGGTGCATAATTTCTTGTACACTAAAATCTCGCTCCCCTAAACTTTTCACCATAAGTTTCTTTATGAGTTTCTTAGGATCATCTTCAATACACGAGCTTTTGACAGCAGAATTGAAAGCATCTTTTAGTTGTTGTGATTTTGGTTCAGCCTTTGCAGCATATTTTGCAAGATATTCTACACAAGCATGATAATCAATGAGAACCTGAATGTCGCAATAAGCTCTCCAGCCTTGAAGTTTAACTCGTTGATGGTTATTCAATCGAGTATCGTTTCTTTTCGTAATAATTTGAGCTCTATATTGAACCGATTTGTCTTTAGTATTAATCTCTACAAATTCTAATCTGGGTTTTTCATAGATATTGAATGGGGAATTGAAACGACACTTGAGATCAGATTCATTCTGTTTACGCTTTAGACAATAATTGGTACTGCAACGTGTGTGGCGTTGAACAGTATTCAAAAGGTTACATAGTCCTGACATTGTTCATCATGTGATAAGTCCAAATAATGCTGTTTGCACGGATGCACACTTGGTTTTTGACCAGATATTTTCACAAGGAAGTTCGGGATTCCAGGTCGATAGAAGTGAATCTGCATAGTCACAAATTGTTTTGGTTGCCATTTTGCCTTTTTGAATATCTTGCAAACCATTTTGTTTTTCTTCAGAAGAGTCTTGATTTAATTTTTGTTTAGCTAAGAATCCTTTCAATGCTACTTCAGAAAGCTCACAGAGACCAGGGTCATTCTTCAATTTAGCGGTTCCTTGGCAATGAATGCTATCTCTTGCCTGGAATTCATATCTGTACGGTGCCATTCAGCTCCAAGTGTACCATACAACCAATACTTTATGAAACTTTGTAAGCGTTGATTAAAAAAACAATCAACAATGTGTGGATTGTCTATTACATTTTGTCATTGGTACAATCATGTGTTTTATTTGAAAACAATGAATGTAATTCTGGCCAATGCATGTCTGCTGATGAGAAAGTAAAAAGGATGGTTGGGGCTCCTTTGGTGTTGATTATTGATTTCAATTCATTTCGTCGTTTATGCCAGTAAGCACTACTACCTGTTATGTTGGCCACATACCTTGATAGGTTTGTCATAAAATTTGTTGAAGTGTTATCTGATACCATCACCTGGATTCTGTTTGATGAACACATAACTTTGTTGCAAAGTGCGTTTTCTTTGAATCATATTAGGTGCCCAGTAGGAAACGCGTGGATGTTTAGCAAAACGATAAACCCACTTGCCACCTAAAAATTCTCCAAATTTTAAAAGATGTTTAATGCTTTGAGAAAAAGGAAGATGTATGTTTAAACTAGGATTAGTGTTGGAAATGCCATTGTAGCTATATATGGTGTTGTATATTTATTGAAAGGTTTATTTTGAATAGATGGCCAAAATTTTCAAATTTTCCCTATTTTGTCATGAATTTGCTCTTTTTCCCGTTTCCCATTGTGTTGAACAGGAAGAAAGCTACTGGTTTGAGTGTTCTTGTTATAAACAACATCTGAATCACTTTCTAATTCAGTCTCCTAGTCAGAGTTTTCATCATCATTTTTGTTTCAAATGCTGGCAGGTCTGATGTTATACCATTTTCTGGTAGACAGTTTAAAGCATTTTGATTAATTTTAATGTCGCTGTATTGAGGATTATGTAGGATTAGCCATCGCAATGTCTCTTGAATGTTACGTTTTCTTACAGTGACCTCTTTGCAGGAGTTGTCTTTTCCTGTCATTTTACAAGAATGAAAGGAATGTCTTTAAGGTAACAGGGCAGTGATTTAGCAAGCTCCTTAACATCTTGAGGCAAATTAATACAGTGCCTCTTTGAACTCCAGCTTTTATAAAAACTCTCATTATTGAAAGAGCTCTGGCTATTAACATTTCTTCTATTTGTGTTAAACCTTGCAATTCCCTAGGTAATGAAGAAGGTACCGTAGAATTTACCTTTGAAAATTTTTTAGGAAACTGCTTATCTCTTAAACAGTTGGCGCACACATGGTTAGAAAGTGTTTTTTTAGCATTTTTGCGAAATTTGGTTTTCTGTGGCCAGGCCTCAAAGCATATTTTATATTGGTGAATAGTATAATCAAGGGATATGTGAAATGTTGTCATATTTTTAAATGTTGATTTATCTATTGCATTAGATTGCATTGGGAACTTTTTATGTTTGCCACCATTGCTTTGATTGTCTCGCATCTTTTCTCGTTTGGAAAAAAAACATTTTTTTGCTTTTGACTGTTTGCTTTGTTTTTTGTCTGTGAGCACTTTTGCCATTACCATGTAATTCTGTTTTGATTATTGTGCTTTTAATTACCGGTATTGTAGCATGAAGATTTGTCTTGCTTTGATATGTCATAATTATTTGCTGTTTTGTCATCATTTCGTGATGTTCTTGACAAGTCAACAGCTACTTGATCATCTAGCAATCTAGGTTCTTTACGATGTTCTGAAACACATTTTCTTTTTTCGCTTTCGAGTTTTGGAGCTTCCTTTGTCAACATGCCCTTTGTTTGTCTTTGCTAAGTATGACACATGTTTTCTGATTGTTTTTCTGTAATTGTTTTTTTCTTCTTATCATAGCTAGAAATATCATCTGATTTGGAATTATGAGAAAACTTAAATCTTTGTTTGCGTAAGTGATTTAAAGTCTTAAATCACTTACGCAAACATCTTGTACTACATCATAGTGAATCCTAATTGAGTGGTTCAAACAAATTGGACAACTGTTTTCAGGTTTTTTACCATCAATCATTGTTCTTGAGAATTTCAGCCAATTGTTTGTATCCCCAAATTGCGTGTAAACAAAAAATCAGTAGATAAGAGTGAAGCAGCACTTAAAATTTCAATGTCTGTTCCCCAAACTCCATTTCTCCAATTCGTGCTCTCATTTGAGTATGATATACTTGTCTACCTGTAACAGCATAAGATAATGCTCGAAAAGACAATTTCCATTACCTAATATTTGAATAAGTTTTGAAGGTGTCCCAAGTGGTTTAGAAGGTTTTAAACAATGTTTTACAACTAATGGCAAATTTGTAACAGAACACATCAAATTCTGTGACCGTTCATTATTTGAGGAAAAAACAAGAGAAGTATCACTAGTCGAAACCAAATTTGTATTGTTTATTGTGATGTTACATTCTAGATCATTTTCTGAAGAGACACACGGTGACCTAAAAATTTTTTGAAAATCAATTAGTCTAGCTTTTTCAGTATGTGTTATTGTACTATGCTGTGATTCACATTTCTTTTTTGGCTTTGTAGTTTAGCAGCTTCCTTTGTTTGTCTTTGCTCTGTATAACACCTGTTATCTGATTGGCTTTTTGCAATTGAATCTTTTCTCTTATCACGGCTGTGCATGTTGTCTGACTTGGAAGTTTGAAAAACTCAGGGTTTTCAGGATCATAGTGAATTTTATTTCAGGAGTGGTTCAAATAAATTGGGCAACTATTTTCTGGTTTCTTACCATCAATCATTGTTCTTCAGAATTTAAGCCATTCCCCAAACTCCATTTCTGGCCATCTGAGAGTTGGCTAAATAAGTGTCTAATGAACTATTCATGTGAGGCAGTAGAAAATGTTCAATATGTTTAATGTGAGGTTATAATTTGCATTCTCAATTGAGTATAATATACTTGGCTACCTGTTACAGCATACGATAATGCCCGAAAAAGACAATTTCAATCAATCAATATTCGAATGACTTTGAGGGTAATACAAGTGGTTTAAGAGGTTTTAAACAATGTTTTGCAACTAATGTCCTATTTGTGACAGCACACAAAAATGTCTGCGAACGTTCATCACAAGGGGTAAACATACAAGTTGCAGAATGTACATTTGGCCCAGAGTTAGTTTCAACATCATTTGCAAGGCGTATTAAATATGTATCTGTAAAAATATATCTGAGTAAGCCACAGGCTATTTATTTGATTAAGCTCAAAATGATGAACAAGTCTTTTCAGGACAGGTAAGTAGATTGCTTGTATGTAAAACACTAGGGAACTCCAAAACCTTCCTTTAAAGCATTCCCTACATTCTCGTGCTTTCAAGTAAAGGCAGTGAAATCCAATTACTATTCTGTACTGCTGAAGAGAGTTACCCATTTTGTTTTAATTATGTTTACATACCTTTAAGCTTGCACTACTTTACAGCTTCTGAAAGAAATGTTCAGAAAATTGGCTTGTTACCGTGTTTTTGATTTTAAAAAGCAGTATCAAGTTTGAAAACAGAGTGGGAAAGAGGCGTGCAAACACACCATACAAATGAGACATGCAAAAACACACCAAAAATGAGATGTGCATTTAAACACACCAATGACTAATGTATGCAATCTGCAGCAAACAATCACGCTGGGGCAATACCACCCCTCAAACCGATCATCTAAAGACCGCAAGGAGTTGTGGGTAGAATTCAAAATGGCGGAAAGACTGTGGAGCTCGGCTTCACCATCAAAGCGACTGAAACCCAATTTAACACGTTTAAAATTGCAAATATTAGCAGAAACCACCACTGCTGATGAAATCAGAAACGTGTCTTCATTTTTCAAAGAATTGGATGGTTGTATGGCAGTTCTTGAGGAGAAACTTGTAGACAGAAGTCGCTTCTCAAACGTCCAGCAGCTTTTGCCTTCACGACGAATGGTCTGCCGAACCCTCAACAAGCTTCACGAAAAAATCGTTCGTCGTTTACGTCCAGTTCCACGTTGGTCAAACCCCTGGTATTGCGAGACTACAATGGAATTGCCCTTGGAAATTCACGAAATTATAGCCAAGGAAATCATCGAACACAACAACTACGGCCACAGTAAAACTGAGACGGCCACAAACGTTGCATATAAAATCACATCTTTTGGCAAGGCACGGTTCATTTTTTCCAAAATGAACCTCGACGGAAACACAGTTGTTGAAAGGGAGTCACTTATGAAGAGAGATACTAAAGATGCAAACGGCCTAGAAAGACTAGAAGTTGTGGTTGACTCTGAGAAACCAATGTTGTGGAAATACAACAAGAGAAAAGAACAGTTGGCATTGCGATTCCAGTATGGGTACTGGAACAAATATGGAGTTCCTCAGCATTAGATTTAGAGGCGGGGGACCAGCTCCCACCTTTGTTTTGTGGGAATAGGGGGGATCCAGGAATCCTCCCCTGGGCCCAATTGCATAAAATGTATATTTCTGACTTAAGTTTAAGTCTGACGTTTAACATTAGCAATTCCAATACAACAATGTCCGATGTTCGGCTTAAGTCCGATGTAAAACATTTATGCAACTGGGCCCTGGCTATGCCTTACTAATTTGTTGATTGGACAGTCCAAAGTTTTCACCAAAATATACCTGTGCAGGAGTGGAGACAACCCAACGTAGGGTATCAGCAAGTCTTGCGCTGTTTCCTCTTCTGGGCACTGTTCTTCTAGCCTTCCCACAGACATTTAGTGGACTTACATGGCCGGTTATTGACAAATAAATAGAGACTAAATCCCATCACATGAAGTCGAATGCTCGTAAGTTTGTATTTTTTTATTACTGCAGTATGCAGTACTTTACCCTTTTGAAACAATGTTGTAAACAAACCATCACACTTTCTCAGTCTTCGTGTTTGAAAATGTTTTGCTAGTTTTCAGAAATATTTTTATGAGTCTGCTTGATGCAAAAGGGAATTTTTTACCTGGTAATGTCTGCAGGCAGGTTGTGTTTTCATGTGTTGATGACCATTTTTGGATTTGTTGAAAAATTGTAGATTGAAGTTATTAGCAAAATGTTTGAACAAGAGGTCTGTTTGGCACAAACTTGCCAAAAATACTCTGACAACATATAGGAAAATACATGTGCATTGCATTCTGGGATGACAATGATACTTTTCCTATCACTAATTGTTTAACCCTTTCAGCCCCAGCCAGTTTATCAGCTCATATCTTCTCCTTACATTTTCTACACAGAATACGTTGTTTGGTTATGAGAATAAAGTAATTGGTCATAGACATCAAACTATCTATGATGAAAAGCAAAATTCTCCCAACCTGTTTATAAAGAAACTATGGAAACAGTTTAGGATAATTTAGGAACACACCAATTGTCGTGTTTTGGGCTGAAAGGGTTAAAAAAAACCAAAAAGTCAGATAGCAAATAAACCTTCATGAAAATAAAGACATAAAGTTAGTAATATACCACATGCACATGTTTGTTTAATTGAATTTGTTCTTAAACAGTTATAAGTACAACAATCAACATGGGACTTTTTCAGTTTTAATTCTGCATGCATTTGAAATATTTGACATAATAGTTGGTCATTACCCACTAGAGTATACTTAAGGCCAGGCCACAGTTTGTTTTTAAATTTTTAGGTTTACAAATTTCTAGGCAACAAGTTTGGAGAAATGAGAAAATAATTTATACAGTAGACTCATCCTCCTTGTCAGTATTTGTCAGGAGTATCATTTCACTGTTCCTTTTTGAACTGACAGTCAAAATCAGGAATCCTTCAAGGTTGACATTTACTTATCAAATTCAAAATCTGTTCCTGTTTGCAGATTTACAAAACAGGAATCAAACCTTATTCATCTGAAAAAAATAATTTAAAAATGCATTTTTCTAAAATCTGGAAAGTTGTGTGAGGACCTAGACCTAAAAAGAGAAAAAAACTGTAGCCTGATGTGAAAGACATGAAAATTATTCATGCTACTCAGAGCTATTTGTGTTGCAAACTGTCTTGAATGTTCTGATTTGTGGTAATCCAGTTTGACATATGAACACTGGAAAATCTAATAGCTCATTTCCAACTTGCTACTAATGACTGGGGTACATTTCCTGATGTCACACTGTCACTGATCTGTTTCATAGTTTCGCTGCTGCAAATATGGCACTTATTGCCAGTTGGATTTGGTTTCAAAATACCACAATAGCAGTATCTGTCATCACTACCCTGCTTTGGTACATAGTATTCACCTACAACTGCCTTAGCCTGACCATCTAAGCTTAGCCTTCTATACTTAGAACAGAAGGGATCAACTTCTCGCAGCCATATTAACGAGACATATTCATGGCGAAAAACAAGCCACCACCTTTGGCTTTTGGTGACATTTGTTGTGTACACCATATACTGCTTCAATCTAATATGTTTGGCTTCACGCCCTTGCATTGTGTTTAGTCCCAACCCAAAGCCAAACTTGTCAAACAATTGCTTAGTATGAAAAGGAACTGCATATGCAACTGTCCAGACAGTAGGATTCACTTTCCCTAGAAAAAGAGCATTGGCACTGAAATACTCCTTGCTTGATTTTTCAAGATCTGAAATCTGAGATTTGCTTATTCTAACTCGACTGAAAAAAGAAACACTGTCACGCAATCTTATGGCCGCATAATGGAGGGCGTGCAGTTTCAAATTTGTGCCCACATCACACTTCATATTAATTAGCATACTCGTGACTTCTCCAAAATTCCATGAGAAGCACTTTGATTCCTTGCCAGTAAATCGGTAAGAAAGGTCTTGACCTTTTTTACGTTTTTCATTAAACCACCTTTGGATGTTCTTGCAAAGACGTTTGCACTTAATCTTGGTTTCTAGACAACTGACAAAAGCTTTGAGTGCACAGTCACATGGGAGCTCTGCAAATTTATCTGACTTGTTTAATACATCACTCTTTGTTAGTTTCATTGCAACAAGAAAAATTTCACGAAACCAGTGCTGCCATGCATTGTTGGAAGTGTGAAGTGGCTCTGCTTTTGCTTTGTCAACAAAACGACCTAAAGCAGGCTCAAATTCTTGTCTAGAATTCTGTTTGGCAATAAATGTTGTGACCTTATCTCTAGCCTTAAGTTGTTTGTCAGTGAGTTTTGATTTGAATTTTTTGACAGCCTTTGCATGCTCAATTCTGGTCTCATATCTCCATGGCTGCCAAGTTGCATTGCTGGATCCAATGCTTCCCCCCAGAATTTTCATGCTTCCTTTGCTTACATTTGCAAATGGGGAGAAAAAGGTGGCAGCATTGTTCAGCTCACCACTCATGCATGACAGCCATTTTTGATCTGATGGGATGAGCTCAAATGTAAATTTGACTTTTCTACCATCAACTACATATTCTTTCTTTTCAATGGCTTCCATTTCTTCAACAATATGCTTCGTATAATTAATCATTGTGGGGTGGTCTTCAGCACAGTTTGCACCCATTATAAGAAAGTTGTCATCACAGCTGGCAACTCTCTCCAATACATTGATAAAGCTAACTAAATAAGCTGTTGCTGTTTCATCTTGCCCAAATGGGGCTCCGTCGGCACCCACAGCAACTCTAAAACAATACTCTTGATTGTTAAACCAATGCAAACAAGGAAAATGTTCATTTATCCTTAGATACAAATGTGCAAGTTTGATTAAAAAGGGTTGCAAAGCCCTATAAACCCCTGACACAGTATTCTGACTGTTCTCTGTAGAAAGATTACTTAAATCATGAAGTTCTCCTAAGTCAATACTTTTCACAAACTGCATGAGTGGTTTGTATGGAGTAAGTTTGGGGGCATAGCAACCTTTCATTATTTCCCCTGGGCTCTTTAGTTCTACTTGGTTTTCCGATGAAGTGACTTTTTCATCACACTTTTTTATGGCCATGTATTTACGTTTGCTAATCAAACCACCTTCATACAACAGCCTCAGGCTCTTTATTTTGTTGGTTTGACTTTTTTTCAACCTCCATTATCTTCTTTCTCAAAATGCTAGGAATTACATTTTCCATGCAAGTTTTTGAGCCTTCAAAATAATTAGCAAGATCTTCTTTACTTGATTTGGTTACTAAAGTAGCCCACATACCATCTAAAACAGATTTTGTACTTTTATCACTGTTGTTACCATCACTGCTGTTGCAGTGAAGCTCAGTCAATTTTGAAATTGTTTTTTTCCTTCGACGCCTGTCTTGGGCTTCTGAGAGATTTAATTTCTCACTGTTGTTTTCTTTGAGAGTAGTGGTGATGGAAGGGGCTCTTGCTTTCTTTGTTATCGGATCCAAATCACTCAATGTTTCTTGAAGGTTTTGAACCTGAAAGAGTAGTGAGTTAGTAGCTGAATTGCATAATTTAACAATGTCAAACAACACTTTTAAGGATTTTTAGACTGTTTGAACCTGTCAACGACAGAGCCCTTTAAGTTTCAATGCGAAACACTACCTGCACATGTGTACAGTGGAGGGAAACTTATCCTGATCACTATGACTACAAAGACAATTTGACTAACACATTCACAGCAAGGCATGGTGTCTGTAAGTCACTGAATTTTAAAAACTTTGCTGGATCGGGGACACCAGACAGCAGTTATCTTTTTAAAATAACTATTTTAAATTAAATCGATAGGAAAGTTATTTGATTGGTAAGTCCCCACCCCCCTCCCAAACACACACATTTAATTT
>JANSTR010153263.1:0-10665 GCA_025434805.1 Antipathozoanthus remengesaui
TATGTAGCAGTCAGTCGAGCTTTTACAGTCTTTGCTTGAATCAAACCCGAAAAATCGACTGTTGAGTGCACTTAGTAACGATGTATTTTCCATCGTTGTGAGCACTGTTATTTGCATCCATAAATCAACTATTTAACATTGCCTTTGATAATGAACGTACCTTTACAAGGAATTGACATAAATATTACTCTTGTTCTGGGCTGTTTTTGTTGTTCGGAAACTTGGTGTAGGGATGTAAAGTAGGAATCAGTGGAATAAAACATGTTTTCCTCACTGCCATGAGTTTTTCATATCACTCCATGTCTTTACACGAATTTTCTTGTCAAGACGTGATGTTGACACATGTTCATCGTGTCACTGCACTATCAGATTAGAGTGCAATGCACACAAAATCGTGTCCTTGCACTTTTCTTAACGTGTCGCTACTCCTTGTTTAGTGTATCTTGATGACGCGATCATGTACTGACACGCTCTTTTTCTTCACTTAAAAAACATTAATTATTTTTCAAATATGACACTACGATCTGAATATACCTCTCAAATATTTCTTTCCTTGTTGAAGCGGCAAGCTGCATACAAAGTGTCACTGTATGAAAATA
This sequence comes from Antipathozoanthus remengesaui, assembly GCA_025434805.1. Lineage (NCBI taxonomy): Eukaryota > Metazoa > Cnidaria > Anthozoa > Zoantharia > Parazoanthidae > Antipathozoanthus > Antipathozoanthus remengesaui. The sequence continues at coordinate 600 of JANSTR010153263.1, forward strand.
CTTTTCTGTGAAAAGAGTCGAGTTAACACGGCAGAACTAGATGCAATGGCACGTTTTATTTATAAGTGCCTTTTTACATTTCGGTGGTGCATGCACACGATAAAACGTGGTGTGCAAGCACATATATATAGGGTTTGACATAATATAATGTGTAGGTATTGAATTCTAAGAAACGTGCGAGACATGCTGAGAAATAATAGCAAGCGTGTTAGACACAATAAGAAATACCGGGAAACATGTGAAAACACCATCGAGCGTGTCTTGGCACGCTTGTAATGGCAGTGAGTAGCAACATCATGCACATGGTTGTTTGTGTGTCATGTTTGTTCCTAATACCAAGTTTACTACTCTACATGTAAATACAGTAATTATATTGTTTAATCTTGTAAAAAATGGGGGTCAACCTTACAAGGAAATTCTAAAAATGGCCATTTTTGACTACAAAATGGGGGGTCAACCTATTTACTGGGTTGAGTTATACACAGCAAAATATGGTACTCAGTGACTTGTATTTTCTGTGAAGAACTATAATTGCTATTACTGTTGAGGGAAATTTTGGTGGTAATCCTCTTGTCTCCTTACAGGTTGTGACTGGTACTGATCAATTGGTGAAAAATGGGGTTACCACCAATGTTAGTACACGACACCAGTGCATCACAGTAATGAAAGAGTATGAGGGCAAGAGTTTAGAGGTGAGTCAGTGTTAGTACACGGCACCAGTGCATCACAGTAATGAAAGATTATGAGGGCAAGAGTTTAGAGGTGAGTCAATGTTAGTACATGGCACCAGTGCATCACAGTAATGAAAGAGTATGAGGGCAAGAGTTTAGAGGTGAGTCAATGTTAGTACACGGCACCAGTGTATCACAGTAATGAAAGAGTATGAGGGCAAGAGTTTAGAGGTGAGTCAATGTTAGTAATTATTAAACTCAGAATATAATTGTTTTGGAGCAGTTATCATTTATTGTCTACTTTTAGGAAGGAGTGCATGTCATTAATTGGTTAGAAATTAGAGTGATGATAAGGTGTCACTCAATGGTGAATTACATGTATCTGTACCTGTCCATCAAATCAAAAGTGGATCAAACTTCTATCTTCAAAGTTGCTATCACCATGAAATACCAAGATGCTTTCTGTTAACTATTGCAATATTTGCATAATCATTTTGACTGAGTTTTCTAAATATGTGACCTTCCATGGGAAAGTGTTCTCTAACAACTTTCTGTTTTAAACGGGATTCATTCGCAGCCATTTTTAGCCATTCGAAAAAAATTTGCATCCGTTCGAACGGCTTGGTCTCCCGTTCAGCAAAAAAGGTCCATTCATTTGAACGATCTGGTCACCTGTTTGCTGAAAACACCAACTTGTTCGAACAACCTGGTCACCCATTCACCTGAAACATTAACTCATTCGAATGACTGGCAACACTGACTTGTTGGATCCATTCAGGAAAAAATCACTTTAGGCCAGAACAATGTAACTTCCTGTTGTTTGAACCTGCTGAACTCAAATATTCAAAAATTGAAAAAGAAATTTAAAAAAAACATTCGAAAATTGACTACTATTTTTTGAAGAGAGGTCTAGAAAACATCGGGAAACAGAACGTCGAAGGGACTTCAGCATGGAAATAAAACACAGCACATATGAGAACGAATCAAAGCTGAAAGATGTTCATTTCATGTGACTGTGGTTTTCAGTTTACTGGGTTCGAAATCACATTTTGTATTATATAAACTAAATTCCTTATTAAAACAGTCAATTTTAAGACAAAACTAAGCTGTTGAACATTTTTGTAACTTGCAATAAAATATTAAAGAAGAGACTGCGTTACATTTCATCTTTGTGTAAAATTAGAGATTGCCTTGACATGTCAGCTTCGATCTTGTGCGTTGTTTACAGTCATGCAGAAAGTGCAATAAAGCATAAAAAATGACCCATTTTGCAAGCATTGACAAAAATATCTCATTCAATATTTCGTTCAGTAACCTTAAAGACAATCCATTTACTGTTGAGATCTTGCATGACTTCACATCTGTCTGCAGTTGAATTTCTTGAAATCACAACAAGGAAGAAGCTGTCAAGTTTTAACCAATCCTTTTGAAACATTCCCATGCATAATTTGTGAAATTTACAACAGCAGCAACTCTAGATTCTTTATAAGTTTTAGGGATGCAGAATTGAAAACAAACAGCTGACAAATTTGTTATTTAAGTAAATTGAAGTTGTCCATTGTAGTGAGCGAAGACCAATAAAAAATTTAGTTTGGGACCACATGTGCAACAAAAATCATTCACACGTACTGTACCACCGTGCCCACAGTGAAAATCTGTGCCTGTCCAACGTGTTCCGAATTCCTTCGAGTTTGAGTTTTGCTTCAGTATATACTTGTTATTGAATACTCTCTGTGTTTTAAAGTTTATTTCTCTTCCCTTTAATGGAGAAAGAAGGTAATAACAACTGCGGTTTGAAAAGTTAATATAGCAATCAATTCAAAATAGTTTTTCAAGTCAACTGCAGCCATTCATGGCTGTTTCGATTTGTTCGCAATGCATGCATCATTGCATGTCATTTGGCTTCACTTTCATGTGACTTGAATCGAAATAAGTTTTACTTGAATCATTCAGAATTATAAGAAATGCCTTTTCTCTTTGGGTGAGCAGTGAAACTAATGAAGTAACAGAGAAAAGAGTTCATAATCTGGAAGCGGAAACTGTAGTTAGCCCCTTGGGACCTAACCTGTTTATGTATGTAGGATTGTTTTGGCGGGAAACCGTTTTGTATATATTGTATTGGCAAAGGAATTGTTCATTATCGTGGTTCTGTTAGTACTGGTTAACTTTATCTTGGACGATCATTCATATTTGTACCAACACCTTGTGGAACAGTGAAGCCTAACTGGCTCAAGAGACCTGCTGCACAGTACAGTGTACATTGTTCCCTTTCAGCCCCTATCCCCTGGGGGTAGTGACCTTGCATAGGTCGGGGAGTACGTTTCAGTTTTCTTGCAAGTTGTAGTGTGAGTTTTTACTGTTTTTCGTATCTGGCATTGTCACAATGAAAATTGGGAACGAACTGAATCATACATTTTTTGCAATATTTGGCCTTTTGGCTGTTCTGCTATTGCCTATTGCAATTGCTATTGCCGTTTGTGTAAACAGTAAATAAATGCTTGGGGTGTGTGCTTCCAGACCTCCAACCACACATTGTGTTGCATTATTGTACTGAGGGATTAGGAAATATTTTCAACAGTTTTATAACAAATTGTGTTGCTCAGACTGCATTCACAGTGGAGTATTGATTATAAAGGTCTTCGTGAACTGAGAAGTGCATTGAGTTGCTACATATAGAAAATGAGACAATGCATTAATTTACCAGTTGCTATTATTATGGCAGAAATTACTTGATATCGCTTTGTTTTTTGCCAAGAGAATTTGACATTGGGTTATGGGAAAAAAGCTCTACCCTGGGGAACTCCTGGAATTTAGTTATCACCAGTCAGTAAGCACCATGTAATGATAATCAGGAGTGACTCTAAGGGGGGAAGGGTAGGGAGAAGAGATCCTTGTTACCCTTTCCCAACCCACTTGACCAAGCTGTGGCAGGAATGTTGATGACAGAGTTAAGGTAAGTAAAGACTGATATAATAATCAGGAATAACCTGCTATTGAGGGCGGAGGAAGAGTAGAGAGAAGGGATTCAAACAAACAAAAACATGGAAAAACGAATAATTATTTAATGAGAAAGTATGTTGAAAGCATCAGCAATAAAATATTTTTAAACCAAGTTAATCAACAGCTGAGATTCATAGTTTTTGCTACCATTAACAATGTTTTTCGTAAGGTTTTGTATGAAAGGTACATCAGCTGAGAAAGGAGGCACAACAGCAGCACTTTTCTTATCCCTAGCTAAAGTTCAGACTGCTTAACAGCTGGGGAAAGGAGGTACAACCAGTTGGGAAAGGCAGTGCAATTTACTCATGTACCAGCCTTAAGAAAAACACTGATTAAGGTTACTGTTCAGATTGGGTGACACTTTCACTTTATGGCATCAGTTGTCAGCTCATTGTATTTAGCACTATCAACACTAATGCAGTCTGTGTGAGTAGTTTTTGAAATTTCATATTCAGTTTTCATAGTCAGTTTACAAGCCTTCCTAACTGAACAAGTTAGTGCTGTCACTGACACATGCATACATATAATTTATATCAAGTGCTCCACATAGCACATGCTTAACATCAAGATCGATAGTGTTTAGTTAGTGAGGGCCTAAGGCAGGTTACTATAAGTGCTTCACAATATTTTTTGTTTATGAAGTTAAGATGTGCCCTCAAGTTAACAGAACACAACACTGAGATTACCATACTCTTTTTGAGCAGGGCATGAGTTAATTTAAGTCTCTTGATAGAAGGTATACAGACTAGGCCAACTGCTTTTAATGTCCCTGGCCATGGATGGTGCGGCAAAAGAACATTTTACAAAGCTCAAACCTAGACCAGGCCAGTAATTGAACCCGGGACCTTGTGGTTGAATATAAGATATCTTACCAACTGCGCTAACCTCACTCACACATTGCACTATCAATTTTTTGATATGTATTTTTTCATGTTATAAGTATAGACTAATTTGCTTTGTTGATTTCAGATTTGGAAAGGGGTCTCTGGTGGAGTTGAGGATGAAGAGCAAGACTACCCTTCAAAGCACCACCATGATGATAACAATGACACCAAACAGGACAAACCCAGTGGACCTGGCTTATTCCTCCCAAACATTCCAGCTGGTGGATTCAAACTCAAAGCTACTGGTCGTAATCTGAAGGATGATTCTGATGTCTCTAAACAGCCATCTTCTCATGAATTGACTCGCAGCAGCTTCCCTCTCGCAGGCAAAGACCAAACACATGGCATTGTGGTAGAGAACCTGTTGGACAAGCAGTTAACCAAAGCAGATGCTAAAGTGTCATCACTTCCCTCTGCCTTCGGACAGGATGGCAAGGCAGTAAATAATCTGGGTGACTCTCAGGATTCTCTAGATGCATCTCACAACTCATTGCAGGAGATTGAGGAAGCCAAGAGAAGGGTATTAAGTCACATTGCACATGTCCTTGTTTTCCACATGGACCATATTGTTAATTATAATGTAAATTTGATATAAACCTCGCTCTGATTGGTCCAAAACCATGTTCCCTCACAATATAGATGATAGTTACCTTGACAACTTTACTTTCAGCCTTCTCAAAACCAGGTGGCTGGCAACACATTTAGCTGCCTCTTCTAGACGCTTGACCACCTCCTTCATAACTTTTGTATACTTTTTAGAATGAACATAGTAAAACTGTGCTATGAGGATATATTCTGTATTTAGCCTTCTCCAGCATCATATAAACCTTCTACTCCGAATCATTTTGAGAAGGCTGTACTTTCTGTTGATTTTTTGAGGTAAGCCAAAATGGCATAATTATATGGATGGGACATGCTTGAGATTTCTTTACATTTCAAGTTGGGGAAAACATAGAAGACTTTGAGAGCATTAATCCCATTGCTGACTAAATCACCAACAACGAAGATCCAGGAAAAAATCTGAACCAAGATTTACTGAGTTTTCTACTTTAAAAGTAACAGCATAGTTTCTCAAGCTGAAGCAAACACATAAGTCACAAAGCAAAGCATAAACTAACAAAATGACAATGGAGAAGTTTGTCTATATTATAAAACAAAAAGAAAAGCTTTTCCCATGCTCTTAAAAGTAATAAAGCACTTAGGAAGTGACAAGAGCACTCTGAAAGAAGTGAGAAGAAACACTTGCTTTCGGCTATCATTTCTCCCTACACTTCTTTTGTGCTCTCATCACTTCCTGGGTGCTTTGTTACTGTATGGAGCATGGGAAAAGCTGTTCTATTTGTTAAATATAACGTTAAAAACAACAGCACTGAAATCAGTTTTGCATGTAGGTTTTAAAAGTATACCAAGTACTGTCATCATCACCATCACCATCATTGCTATTACCATCATCATCATTGTCATCATAATCATCACCATTGCTATTACCATCATTATCATTGTCATAATCATCACCATTGCTATTACCATCATCATCATCATCATTGTCATCATAATCATCACCATTGCTATTACCATCATTATTATCGTTGTCATAATCATCACCATTGCTATTACCATCATCATCGTCAGCATCACCATTGCTATTACCATCATCATCATTGTGATCATCCCCATTGCTATTACCGTAATTATCATCATTGTTATCATCATCACCATTGCTATTACCATCATCATTATTGTCAATATCATTATCATCACCACCATCACCATTGCTATTACTATCATCATCATCATCATCATGTATTATTATTATTATTGTTGTTGTTGTTTTTGTTATTTTGTGTCATTTTACTTTTTTTAGAATTGGGATATTTACATGTGTTATTGTTATTGTTGATATAGCATTGTTTGTCTATCCACAGATTGATTCAGATTTGAATTCCTCTATGGCATCATCCCGAGGATCCTCCCCATTCCTCCCTCCAGCCATGCCACTCCTTGAAGTGAAGTCTCAAGTTTACAATGAAGTTGCAGTTGATGTACCCCATGATTTTGAAAATATTGCCTCGTCGCCATCAGATGAAAGTTTGGTTGGTGAGTGAAGTAAACAGTTCTAATTTGTTTGTTTTCGATGCAGTCACAACCTTTTGTACCACACCATCACCAGATGATAATTGATTGACTCAAGACATGGTTGAGAGCAGGGGTTTTGGTGGGCTATATCTTTCTAAATTTGTAATATTTCTTTCCCACAATAATTCAAAATTCATATAATACAACAAAACAAATAGAAAACTATTTTTAAGAATAAGAATGTTTATCAGTTTTAGAAAGATCAGGTTACTAAGTATTTTCCAGTCACAGTGTTCAAATGTTCGCAGATGGTTGAGTAAATAGAGTGACCATAATATTAAGGGGAAGTATTACCTTTAGGAGACTTTCCACTGTCAGATTTACAGTAACTCCATATTACACATTTAGTAACAGGTGCATTCAGGGGGGAGTATTACCTGGGGAGTCTATTTGGTAATGGGTCCATCCACCACCAGATTTACAGTTGAGGTATTCATAGTAACTCCATATTACACATTTAGTAACAGGTGCATTCAGGGGGGAGTATTACCTGGGGAGTCCATTTGGTAATGGGTCCTTCCACCACCAGATTAACAGGTGCATTCAGGGGGGAGTATTACTTGGGGAGTCCATTTGGTAATGCCTCCATCCACCACCAGATTAACAGGTGCATTCAGGGGGGAGTATTACCTGGGGAGTCCATTTGGTAATGGGTCCATCCACCACCAGATTTACAGTTGAATTATTCATTAGTAACTACATATTAGGCATTCCTGAATGAATTGTGCAGCTGTAAACGGAGGGATGAACACCTCAGTAACGGCCCTAGAGATTGACCCACCTGTAATGACTCCTGCTGTATCTTGTAAGAATAGCGAAGCACACAGTTACTATTTATAGACTAAAACTCAGACAAACAAACTAGCAGTTGAATTTCGAGGGATTCCTAAAGACACACTTTCTATTGTTAAAAATACAAGAATAAACTAATAAAATCAGACAAACATGGCTACCGATGTCATAGGTGTGCTTCGCTATTGTTTAGCGAAAACAAAACTCATTGCAGCTATTTATTCTGTGACACCCATTGGTACATTCTTAGTTCCAGTTTTGCCATGTTTGAGTCGACGTGAAAGTTTGTTGAAGTGGAAGCTTGCTAGATTTTTGCTGGGATTGAGGCATCCTTATGTAACAGGGCAGCAACAGTCTCCCCCCTGGCCTGGTGGCTGTTAGTATGGTAGCTGTACTCACATCAAGCTCACATATTGTAGAATCCTTCCTATAAAATCTTGCACAATTTTATAAGTCTAATCCCTGAGTCTTTTGACTAGCAAGAAAATGATAGTTTTGATTATAAGTCCCCTGGTTTATCAGCCCCTTCTTCTTGATGTGTGGTGTGGTAATAAAGTAAAACATTTGAGGGTATACTAACTTCTGCTCCTGTATGGAAACTCAGAATGATTCGGATAACTTTAACTGATTGGAATCTTTCAGTAATACTCTACTATGAAGATCTGGTGCTCTGACTATACTTAGCTGTACCAGCAACTCGTTCACACACATGTATCTCACACCAGGAATTATTCAAGCGGGGTTGTCATTATGTTTTGTGGAAGGAGGTCCACCTGTGAAAGTAGGCGGCATGATCTGCAAGTAGCTCCCCAATATAAATTAGCAAGCAAATTCTTAGCCAGCATTCATATTGTAATATCTGGTCAGATTTGTCTTATGCCTGTTCAAGGCTGAATATGACCTCTGTTTTTCATGCTGCAACTATCCAGAAATAAACCTTCATAGAGTTGAAGTGTGTTGAGTTTACTTCCATTTGAATTTTTTTTTCATTTGCTATACTTCACTGTAATGAATACACAAATACATATATAGGTGTATTTACTAATTACAGGCATGCTGTTGCCTCAACATCGTTAACCAATAACTCAGGGCCTGTTAATATGTACAACCTCAAATGACATGCAAAAGGAAATAACCAGCTGAGCAAACAAAAAAAACTAAGACAATCGATATTCACTGATTCATTCAAAAAGTGTCAGTAACAACAGGAATTATGGGTATATTATTACATTTTGTACAGATCGTTTTGAAAGAACCTGGTTTATCGATGTTATGCTTGTTTTCAAAGGGTAAGCAGTTGTACATGTATTGCAAGACTGAAGATCAAAATCAATAGAGTTCGTCTGTGGTGAGGTGTAGTGGGTCTGCCAGAGAGTTCGATATTCGTGTGCTTCTTATGAGAAAGGATCTTTGGCAGGTGGTTGTTTTAGAATTCGGTACAGATACAGAGATCTACAGTATTAGAGGAGGATCTTGGTTGGATAGCAACCAGAGATGGATTGACCTGGCCGTGGAAAAAAGTCTGAAGAAGAAGATGACCCTGACCAAATATTTGTGACAGTAACAGATACAGAGTAAGGAGAGTTATAGAAGCCCGTGGGAGTAAAAAATGGCATGTTCAGTATAAAGTTTGATGTTCGTTTTCAGGTGTTTTCAGTTTTATGATTAGCCCGCAGACGTGCGTTGTGAAATCTGGATGACAATGATTCAAAGCAGCAAATTATCTCACTACTAATGATAAGCGAAACCCTTCAGGAATTCTGTTTGCAAAAAGCTTTTCAAGAAGCAAACAAAACAGAACTATCAATTGGTATTGGACGAAACAATAGCAGGAAAGTCGAGTTTGTATAAGTTGATAGCCATCATCGTTATTGTCCCTATTCTTCGGACTCTCCACTCTGACGTGTTATTGATGTTAACTTGTTCTTTCAACACGTCAAGTCCGCGATATAATTTGGTTATTAGCTTTTAACTAGGTTTTTTTTCACCGCATTTGTTAAAATGAATTTAATCAGTTGAGCCAGTCACCAAGGCCTTGAAAACTGCCGTTATAGTTATTTGCCCAGGATAGGAATTTGCTCGAGAGCAAAAAAAATGCTCATCTAAGGAGCTATGTATAAATCTTGTCCATTAGTCTGTTAGAATGTAGCTGGCAGCACACAAGCTGGGATTTGTCTGCAAAATATTACACTGCACATAGTGCTTTTTTAAAAAGCGCTATGTGCAGAGGTAAATGTTTTACAGACAACTTACACAAGAATCGATACAACATTGTAGTTGCCAAGAATGTTTTGTTTGTTTTAAGTGGTGTTTGTTGATGGTGGTAGTATTGTTGGTGACGATGGTGTTAGTATTGTTGGTGACAGGCCTTGCAGGCGTTGCAGGAAGTTACAAAATAGACCTAAAGAGCAAGAAATTTATGTCGATGTATGAATCTTGTCCATTAGTCTGTTAGAATGTAGCTGGCAGCACACAAGCTGGGATTTGTCTGCAAAATATTACACTACACATAGTGCTTTTTTAAAAAGCGCTATGTGCAGAGGTAAATGTTTTACAGACAACTTACACAAGAATCGATACAAC
>JANSTR010153274.1:0-18198 GCA_025434805.1 Antipathozoanthus remengesaui
CGACAATTCATCGTAAGCAAAACACGGTTCAACCAATAGCGAAGCAGTATTTGTGACATGTTTACACCGCCCAAATAGAATTCAATATGGAGGATACGGATGACGAAGGTCAAAACTTGTAGACTAACGACAAAAAATAGGGTAGTGTGTGGTGAGCTACGATCAAGACAGTTTGTCGGCCGACAAAAAATCAGGGGTCTTACGATAGAAAATCGTCTAGTGTGTAGCGGCCTTTAGCCAGCAAAGAAGAAAAGCAGTATGTCTAAATTAGCACTGTTTCCTAGTTTTTGGATTGTTAAAAAATTTGTCACAGTAAAGGGACAAACGCAAGCCATCCTATTGGCTATGTATGAAACGAAGTTGCAATGAAATTTCATGGGCAAAAACTGCTCCCCCACAAAGGTGCTCCAGGTAACACTGGAAAGGGTTTAACACGACACCGACACACATCTTTCTTTGTTTTATTATTTCCCTCTTAGCTTGACAGTGAATAGCAGATTGAACTGGTATAATGCGAGAGCAAATCGCTTTCTGAAGTATCCTGACGGTGCGCTCGATTGATCATATTACACAATAGGTACAGTACCACATCATTACGAACGATTTCTAACCATCGTCGTTAAATAGCAAATAACACTACGACTCAGTATCATTAAAACATACTGTAGAAGCTTGTTTTGTACGTCTGACTAAAGCCGCCGCCACACGAGCAGGTTATCCTTCGCAAGTTCTTCGACAATTTTTTACTTGTTCGTGTGGACGATAACAACAAAAGCCTATTCCACACCAGCAAGTTTTCCTTCAAAAGTTTCATTTGTTCGTGTGGATAAACCATAGGCCGCTCGGCAGCGAGATTCTTTGTCATGTTTTCCTTGTTGTATCATCCACACGCATAGGTTTCGCAACTTGGCACGTTTTCCTTGACAAGTAACTAGCACGCCAGCTTTTGAACAAAGAGACTTGTCAATTCATTATATACGAGCAAATAAAACTCTCGTCAAAGAAAACTTGCTCGTGTGGTGCCGGTTTAAAGATACAAAAGTTTGTGTTACAAAATATTCCAGAATATGGTCAACCGGACATACACTCGTTTCATTGCTCAATATCATACTTGGTGACGAGTTCAAACTACTCAAACACTAGAATGACATTTAGCTGCGGTGAAAACAGTTGTACTCGTTTCGAGTTCAGGTTCTTGCAACCCTACACTTAGTATTAACAGTTATAGTAGTAACTGTTTCTGCTTCACCGAGATTTAGTAGTTACCCCTTACTGAAAGTAAATGTACATTTGTCAGAAAGGCCCGATTCATGAATCCATCAGGTCGAGAATCGCTAATTAGTTATCTCATTAATCCTGCACTTGAACTTGTTCTGTACAAAACTGCTTGGCGCAAGATACAAAATTTAGACAACGTACGGCGACAAAAAAATTGAGATAAATGTTCTTGAAATTTGGGTAGAATTTATCATGCCTTGTTTCCAAGTTTCTTACATTAATTCCCGACTTTATGGAGGGGAGGCAAGATCCCGGAAGGTTCTAGGAATTATTATGGTGGTGTTGTCGATGAGAGCTATTCCAAAGACATATCACCAGGACATATGAGTGTGAAAGAGGTACTAATATCCAAAACCATAATCCCAACATTTAATCGCAAGAGGCTCAATCCACCATAATAAAAAAGATGGCGGCTGTACATCTTACCACAATGCCTTGCGAACCTAACTCAGTGAATAGCTGAACGTGGAAGACCATTGTTTGGGAAACGTGTCCATATACTAACAACATTGTGTATGCCAAGTTTGAAGTTCCTAGATCCTTTCTGTGCGTTCTTTTAAGCGTTTTCATGTTTTTCGCGCGTTAGGAGTTATGCGTAAATGTTCCAGCCGCCATCTTTTTTGTTACAGTCAATTGGAGTCACAATTGAAGCCATGGCAAAAAAATTACCAGTACGTTATAAAACTAACTCGATGACATGTAGAAAGAAACAAAAGAAATCACATTTACAACTGAACGCTCTCGCGCTCTGATGGTTTGAACAATCCTCATCGTATCTGTGAATACAACATACTTATCACTTTCTTATGTGATTTATAAACTTTTTAACCATTATTACATATTCTTGTTATGTACATTTCCTTTCAGTTGAATATCTAAGGAAGATTCCCACAGAGATCTACCAATTATGCCACATTTAATAACTTAAGACCTAATCATAGCACTTCACTGTTATGTTATGTACCAGTCCATATATGGAAGAGGCGACAAGATCACGTGATACTGCCAGTTGTATCACGTGTCACTAAATTTATCAGTAGTAATTTCAAAGTGCCACGAAGCTCTACATCGTAAATATTTAAGTCCTTCAACATTATTCACATTGTCACCACACAAACATGGTATAGTTGTCAGTTACAGAACACAGTCAGTTTCAAAATCAGCCCTAGCAAAACGTTTACTTTGAATAAAAATTAATTATCGTACGAGTCAGCGACGTGTAAAGCCTCATTCCACACGAGCAAATTTTCCTTGACAAGTTGTTATTTGCTAGTGTGGATGAACCACAGTCCGCTCTACAGCGCGATTACTTTCCATGTTTTCCTTGTTGTATCATCCACACGAACAAGTTTCGCAATTTTTCCTTATTCAACCAGTTCTTGAACAAGGACACTTGTCAAGTAAAATATTGGCTTAGAAGTTTCTTCTTATTCACGAGCAAAGAAAATTTGTCAAGGAAAACTTGTTCGTGTAGGACCAGCTTAAGTGACGCCTGTTTTCACAAAACACGAGCAGCAGTTTTTTCTAATAATATTATTAATAATAGTTGGATAATATTTTGTCTTATTAGTCGTATCAAACATGTCGATGATGAAGTGGGTAAGTAATTTTACCAAAAACTCCGTTCATTTTTAATTCAGCTTCTACAAGCAATTTAACTTCCAGGAAAAAGTGAGTGTAATAACAAAGTAATGTACTAACAAAGTGATAACACAGGAGGCCCAGCCCAAATCTAACTTTTCCCTTGGCTTTTGAATTCCCACGAAGTGCCAAAAGATGTGTTGGTTAATTTTATTACCAACATCACCAAATATTTTCGTAGTTTCTTTGAAACTCAGGAAAACGCAAGAGTAGATTTTACATAAGCTGAAATGACAATAAACGTGTAGCGTACCATTTGTAAGCACAAAACAAAAGTAATTCAATGGACTCTTACCAAGTCGACATTTTGTCACTGTATAGGCAGGTATCTTAAAGAATAATTTCAGCCACTGCTAGTCCAGGGGGGTCACTAATAGCCTGTGTGGGGCCGTTTATAGTCTGGGAGGGTAATTATGTCTGGACAGTGTTTGGTCGCTGCAGCCCAAGTGGGGTCACTAACGGTTTCATATAAATCAATACTAGCCCAGGTTTGGTCAAGGTGGGGATCACTGCTAGCCCAGGTAGATCACTAGGGGTATCTAATGGGGATCACTGCTAGCCCAGGTAGGGTCACTGGGGGTACGTGTTTCCCTATTGGGATCGCTACTAACTCACGTAGGGTCACTGGGGTACGTGTTTTCCCATGGGGATCACTCCTAACCCACGTATGCTAACTGTTAGACCAGCTCGAATTTGGAGACAATTCCACGAAATATAGGAGGAAGTCAAGAAGGGAAAAAACAAGAGGATTGTACATTTTTCTTTCTCTGTTCCCAGTTGATATTTCTTCTCCAATTTGCCATTAATCTAAAGTTACCACTCGCTGATTCACTTATCATACCACAGAGAATTGACTCCAATATCGAGAGTGCAACTGCACAGTTACAAAGCCATCATACGTAAATAAAAACAGCACTTTCGTTAAACACGTTCTTGTGAAAAACAACTTACCCACTGCACCATCATAACTGAGCCCTATTTTGTCATTGATCAAATAGTTTAAAAATATTTCTCCTAAGTCTTAACTTAATAGTTTGTTCTTAGTTTCTCCATGCCACAAAATCTGAGAAATGTACATTAGCTATTACAAAGTAATTCTTGTCAATGGTAGTCCAATGGTCACCCAATTTTACACCAAGGTGAATTAACTTTTATGCTTCAAAACAATAATCTATCTTCATACTTTCCACAAGTGGAAGGAGACAATAAAATCAGATGTTAATGTCTTTGAGAACCAAACATTTACTATTACTCAGATATCTTGCACTCCAAACCTGCCATAGTTCAAAGTCCATCAACAGAAAATGTCTGTGGCTTCATAAGAAACATCCAGATAATTACATTGTGTTTCTTGTCTTCTCTACATGTCACCTTCATCACAAAAACCTTTGCAAGCTCACAGATGCACTATGAGTTTGAGGTATCTTGGTCACTTGATAGCACTTTCCTAGATCGGTTCATACGGTCCAATTCAGCTGCCGCATCACTCCTCACCCCAGATGCAGCTCCCCGTCCAGGTGCAGCACCCGCAGGAGGAGCTATGCCAGTCTTCTTGTTCAGAAGGCTGTTAAAGAAGTTAGCAAGGACACCTTCACTTGAGGCTGCACCAGGACTCCCCTTGACACCCTCAACCTGTCAATCAAAATTTATAATGTTAGACAGTCAGTATTCAGTATCCTATTAACTCTTGAGGAAGATACCAAATTCCAAAACTCCCATAGCATTATGCATCTGCCCAATGTGCAGTGCCAATGATATTGAAGATGAAGTTCACTTTCTTTCCAATTGCACATCATATGGATTTTTAAGAAAATAATTATATGTCCAAGAAAATAAGCAAAACCATGAACACTGGTATAACCAGGATGTCAGCAAATGAAATTGCCATGCTCATTTTGAATCCGGATATTTCGTCCTGTTATCACGATATTGCTTTGTTTACACACAGCTGCTTCAAGAAACGCAAAGATATTATTCCATATGGATTTTTTTCTTTTCTGCCTATTTTTACATATATTATATTGTATCGTAATTAATGTTGTATGAATTATATACTTGTTGTAGTTTTGTGATTTGTTGCAAATGAATGTAAAACAGCTTTGACAATACTATAAAAGTCATGTTAATAAAGCCGAAGTTTACCTTTTACCTTTTCCCAGATTATCCGAGGACCAAACTTGGGTGTATTTTACTCTGTGAATAAGATTCGGATACCAGATTTTCCTTAACGCAACTATAGTATTTTATTTACCCATACAGCACTTTCACGGGAGTTACAACGCATAGGAGAAATCTTATTATTGCCTGGCTGCGCCACATGATTCTGTACATATTGATTAAATAATTGCATGAATTTCAAGCTGAAAAGACTGTTTACGGAAACGCCGTTATCCTGATGTACTGAAGTGTTGGACCGGAAAAAGATGTGTATCAACTGCGCATGCTCGCTGATCATGTTAGGTTTCTAAGATAAAGGCAGACACTGGAATAATCAGTGGACTACAAGAATCTTCCTATCTTCTTCGTATCACCACCTGGATCAAGAATTTCGCATCCTAATCAAAATATCTCTCCAATACTTTCCTAAAAACCTTTACGAACCTGGTAAAGATGGCAGAAGATAAACATAAGTTTTGCGAACTTGTTGTGCTTGAAGATGACAATTGTGAATTAGTTTAATACGCACTCTGTTGTTCTAAAGAACCTAGTTCACCCAGGGGTGGTTTGTTATTGTTTACATCCATTTCCACAGATAGGAATGGCGACATGTCACTCGGATAACGTCAAGCAACATTGAGAGACTGTCTGCCGTTAAGAATTGAAGTGATGGAAACAAGTATTGACGCAGATTGTATTTTATCTGAACAAAATAAATTTTGTGGCACACAAAAACAAGTCATACCACGCTTGGGTAAACAAGGTTCTTCAATACTCAGCAAATTTTTAAAAAAAATGTTTGGTGTTTATATACAATATAGAGTGGCGCTATTTATTTGTACTTTAGGGTTTTTTCCAAAACTTAGGTATGTCTGATTTTATAAAAAGAGGCTGGAAAATAGTGATTCTAGAAGCAGGCGTAACTTATTAGACAGTGCGCTGCTTATTGAGCTAGAGGTCTCCAGTTTGGTTCTCAGTGCATGATCTCAACGTCTGTTTCGATTTCCCTCTGATTCGTATAGCTGGAGCTTTAAATTCCCACAAAAAGAGCATTGACAAAGGGATGGGGGTAAAATTGGACGCACATTCATTTGCTTTATACATCAGTCGCTGGCTCAGAAGACTTGAGCAACCACTCCCTGTGTTATCGAAATAAAATAACTCCATTTACCTTTTTACCATTTAAATGTTCTGTTCTGTTCTGTTTTTCCTCTCCTTTTTTTACCATACTGGCAAGACAACTGACCAGAAATAGAAAGACTGTGTAAACCAGTGCGACAGAATCAAATAGAAACTGTTCAATAGCTTGACAAGTCAGAGGAGATTATACGGAAAAGGACTAATGTCAGAGAATTGATGATTCTGACTGAAATTTTGTTCAAAAAGGAATACAGTTTCCAGCGTTGCACTTTCCGCTTTCCAGCTGTATATATCTTAATTAAAACCTACGTCCGAAATGAAAAAAAAAACATTAATAAGAAAAGAATAAAACTATTTGAAGATCGCTTACGGAGTTAACGGGAGGAAACATGGCCGACTAACTGCAAGATAATCCTGAGATAATATTTCCTGACTTTCCAATCAATCAAATTACATCTTATCACATCTGACTATTATCAAATTCTTTAAACCACGAGGAATGCCGAAGATTGATGTGGGTGTCGAAACAAAAGTCCGCCGCGAGTGGATTATTTTGTTTGGGCGATCGTTAGGAATGAGAGTAAAAACGTTCTTCTGGTTATGGCGAACCAATCGGCATATTCTAACGAGAGTTACATGATCAATGCGTTAGTAATCGCCATTTTGTTCATTATCGGCGTCGTAGGCCAGTTAATTAGTTTTGCGGTTCTTTTGGAAAAGTTCCATCGTCAACGCGACCTGACTCCATACTTTTTAAACATTGCCGTAGCTAACTCTTTGATGCTTGTGTTAAACTTCCCCGTCATATTTGCCTCGAGTATTTCTCACAAATACGTGCTTAACCGAACTGGTTGTTATGTGCAGAGTTTCAACGCTGGTGCGACGGGAATCGTTATGATTACAACCCTCGCCTGTGTTACCGTAACGATATACAAACAAGTCACCAATAGATTCGTCAACAACCATTCCATAGCCACCGCGCTCCACACCACGAGCTGGCGCAAGGGTATAGCTACCACCTGGGTTTATGCCACTACGCTAATGCTTCCCCCTCTGTTTGGGTGGGGCTCGACAGTGTTACAAAACGGACAGACAAGCTGCGCACCCGATTGGCGAGCAACACAACCCAAGGATATCATCTACCTGGTTTTCCTGTCTATTTTCGCCTTCTTAATCCCACTTAGTGTGTCTATCACATACTTTATCAAGTTGTATCGCTTTCTCGTGAAAAACCAGCGCGCAAACCCGGCACTGTCGCTTCAACAGCGCCGTAGTTATGAACATTACAAAAACGGGGCGAAAATGATAGGCATTGCAACGTTTGTTTTCTTCCTTGCGTGGACGCCTTACTGTGCGTTTGGATTGATTACGGCGCTTGCGCACGAAGATGTACTCGAAGGAACCACCGCACCAGAACTCATAGCAAAGTCAAGCGTGATTTATAACCCAATCATATATGTATTGGTCAACAGAAGGTAAGTCGCTTTTCTGTGCGACAAAGTTAAAATTACGAAGAAAGAAGGTCCATTTTTTGGATGCGGAACAATTTTACCTTTCTTGTTCTTCCTTGTACAGTCAACTCCACGAGATTGTCAGGGTTTCTTGAAATTTGGTGTACACTATTTTGCTCTCTAGATCTAGACATAGTGCTTCCAGGTTGTTTTAGATTTGCTTTTCTTTCGGCCAAGGCCAAGCCATCTGGGCCGTAATTGAGAGATATCAATTCCGGCCGACTTCAACATCAGAGGACAGTTTTGGCTGAAATTTCCCTGCATGTAAGAATGTCCATGTGATCTGTTTTAGCCAATGAGAATATGCAAATTTTTGTACCAGTGTTACAATCCTCAGTAGTTTTAATTTGCTTCAGCAACAACTACGTCATTTAGGAATTCAGATGGAAAAGCATCTGCTGGTTATAAATATTCGCATTCTTTAGATTTTATGAGGTTAATCTCCTTGAAAGGTATCCCAATAACTTGAGGTAATAAGTTATACTATTAAACCTAGCTCTAGGAAGGTATCACATTTACACCCTAGAAAGGTATCCTGTTAATTAATCCTCGGGAAGGTATCCGATTTACCTGTTTTCACCCTAAAAAGGTATCACAACAGGGAAGAGTTCCATTTACTTGTTTTAACCCTGAAAGGTTTTCCGAACCAGGGAAGGTATCTATTTATTCCTTTTCATCCTAATAAAGGTACCTAAACGGGAAAGTAGAGTTGCTACTAACTCTAATAGATAGTTTCAAGTTGAAATTGATAACTCAGTTTTATCCATATGTTTTTGATATAATAAAACACGTGACTCTTACTGGCATGTCTATTTCGAGAACAATAACCTGCTTCAACCACGTGACTTCTTAGGTTTCGCAGTAGCCTGCTACTTATGTTGCCAGAAAGTCTTCGGAGGCACACACAAAGACAGGTTGAGCCGCTGCCAGGAGGGTTTGGAACCGTTAGTGATGCAATGATAGCGAAGCCTGGGTACGACATCCGGGTGAGTTCTTCGCTCGTGCCAAGGTCACCTCTTACAGGAAGGTCAGGAAGGACTAGTATCCAGTTGTCAGCAATACCGCCTTCGTTTCAACCGCGAGCACGAAGCTTGTCGCTGCGATATAACCCGGCATCCATTAAGATGTTGCTGTGGCCGACTGCCATTCTTGGCATAAAGGCACTGCGGGCTCAGATGAGCGAAGAGAGCGCTAACTGCGCATGCACTCCCTCGGAGACAGGTCAAAATCAGTCCCCGGGTAGCGAAGGAACAACGAGCATGAAAAACAACACAGATGAACCGGGAACTAGTTTGTAGTCTCATTGCATGGATTTGTCCCAAAGGATCCCATTCATCGTATTTCTGGTTGCATCATCTCATCGACTAGTGATTCATTGAATTGACCTTATGTATAATGACGTCAAAAGAGCTACAACAATGCCTTTTGGCTCGAACGTGCATTATGGTAGTTGTAGGTACAAAGGAATCCAATATGGCAGCGGGAAATTTAAATGACAGTAATGCTGACATGTGTTCCGATGTGGCTGGACCGTCGAGTAGCGATTTGTTTGAGCTTTCAGATAGTTCAAATAAGACTGAACTATCTCTAAATAGGGCGACGCATGGGTAGAAAAGATCGCTCTCGTTTCTGCCAAAATTTTAGTATTCCCCCCACCGCTGACACTACAACTGGCTGCCATCTTGGATTGTGCCTACCTACAACTACCATACTGCCTTTCGGGCCGTGTGACGCCATTATGCACAAGGTTTATTACTTTACTGATACTTTATTCATATAACAATGACCTGATCTTTGGAATAATTAATTGCCAGGAGAAACACATATATCCCACAACAGTCCCACAATGCACTTTAATACACACTTCAAAAGAAAGCTATCCGCAAATTCACCATCATGACCTATTCAAATTTCAATACTGACACACTCAAGTCCACTTTTCAAACAATTGGGTATCATCAAACTTCCTGACATAATTTATTTACACACATGAATTAATATTTTATGTTTTCAAAAATTCATAATGACTTAATATTGTCTGCTGTTTTCTGTAAATGATATTCACAAATATAATACTAGACTAGCAGCAAATTAGAGCAACAACCAATTAAGATGTTTTTAAAATTAGTTATAAAGGCTCCAAACTCTAGGATTCAATTAGAAAATAAGAAATCAAGTTTAAAATATTCAAACAAAACTTAATCTTGGTGTTTACATGTAATTGTGTTTATAGTTTCAGCTTGGATAGTTACGTATATTGTGGAAGAATTATTGCTGTACATGTTGCCACAAGCTTTTTCTCAGAAGAAAAAATCTGCTGTAATTGTGTTTGTGTTTATGCTTATTTGTATAATTCTTTCAATAATCAGAACTGTATTACCGACCAATTCTTGTAAATTTTCCTAATGGTCTGGCTTCCTGGTCTTAGAAGAAAAAATCTGCTGTAATTGTGTTTGTGTTTATGCTTATTTGTGTAACTATTTGTATAATTCTTTCAATAATCAGAACTGTATTACCGACCAGTTCTTGTAAATTTTACTAATGGTCTGACTTCCTGCCCTTATGCATGGTTATTTATACAGGAAGCCAGTACGTACCAGGCGCTGCAGCTGCTTCGAAACTAGGGGGGAGGGCTGACTAGTGACTTCAGTGGGGAGAGGGCGGATGAAAATACATTTCGTCATTAACTCTTTACAATTTTGAAAAAAGTGGGGAGCCAAAGCCACTATTTTTATTAATATTAATATTATTATATATTTGAACAATAATTTTAAACCACCCAACTTATTATTTCTTCATGAAGAAACAGCTAAAACTTGGCATAAACTGGTAAAAGTTAATTGATTCGTGCTTGAGAAGCCGATGCCAAAATTGTCACGAAAGAAGTCTTTCGGAAACACATTTGTCACAAGTTTAGGCTTACGTGACTGGTGATGGTTTTATGGCTGGTTGAAGCTGTCCAGTCCAGTCACTCAGTCTTGGTACAGTGATTAGGACTAGATATTTTGGGCTCTTTGTATCATTGATCGTAAAAAACCACGGCTCTTTTGGTTTTATACACTGGTTAGATTGGATAGATTTACCCAAACATGTTTGTAGTTTATCAAATTCGACGTCTGTGCACTCTGTACAAAACTGCGGCAGTATTTTGGTGGCTACTTCCGGCGTCAGGTAAGTCAAGGCTTGCCGTCTCCGTTTATGTCTTTAAACCAGAATATCTTCTAGATAGTCAGTAAAAGTAAAACTAATGGAATTTATGGTCCAAAAGAACGGTATAAGGTATAAAATCAGAGGTTGACAATCTTATCTCAAGTGCTCTTTCTACTCAGTAGAAATTATTGCCGCATGTTTAACTCAGTAGAAATTATTGCCGCATGTTTAACTCAGTAGAAATTATTGCCGCATGTTTAACTCAGTAGAAATGATTGCCGCATGTTTAACTCAGTAGAAATTATTGCCGCATGTTTAACTCAGTAGAAATTATTGCCGCATATTTAACTCAGTAGAAATTATTGCCGCATATTTAACTCAGTAGAAATTATTGCCGCATGTTTAACTCAGTAGAAATTATTGCCGCATGTTTAACTTCAGTTTTACGGTGTGAGCAAGCGAAACCATATATTTGCATAAACTTTATAATTTATAGCTTTATAGTATTATTTCAGTTTATTAATATATTTACTATCATTTCTATAAAGGTGTTCCTTTTTGTCAGCCAGTATATTCGATATTAATTAATATAGTTTTCATCAATAGACATTTGACTCTCTTTAAGAGATAAATATTTGTTTGTGACACGCCACAAACAAGATTCAATCTTGACTAGAGAAGAACCACACGGAACTATTGTTAAAGAGAGGTCGGATTTCAGAGATATGCGACAATATTCTCTTCAGCACTTTCGCTAGTTTGCAAAGTTCGAATCATAGTTGCATTATAAATTCCAGCCGAGAGGATGGGATAGACAAAATTCTTAATATGTATAAGTTTAAATTGAAATTCTGATTGACTCATTCTTAGTCTCCTCGCGCTTGACATTGATTAGTCTACAATGTGACACAGCCTAAACTCTAAAGGCTTGTAAAGCCCAATAAACAGATCGAAGTCTTCATCCAGGTGCCTCGACTACCTATACAAGTTTAAATGCTCTCAGCTATGTAAGCTGCCCTTCATTCTCTTTGTAATTCAGCAAAACAGTCATGCTCTGAAATCACCGTAGCGTTGTTCCTCAAACATTTATGTGTAACAGAAATAGAGATATGTGAAATTCAAGTTTCGCGCGAAAACATATTTTCACGCGTGAAAATATCACCATTGCTAAGGGCAGCCAGCTGATCTGGCTCCACGACGTCACGGGACTGAAAACCTGTTATCTATTATGGACTCTCGCTGAAATTTAATTAATTTTTGAATGCAAGATTGAGCCGAATCAACTATAAATAAACCGAAATAAACAACAACCGACATGGCAGCCATATTTGTTAGTTCTCGTGAACTTTGATCGCGCACAGAAAAGCATACTTTGGCCGGGACTTGGAATGACAACAAGTTTTCCCGCTTTCTCGCACCTGATTGGCAAATTTCATAGTCTCAGATGAGCTGGAGAAGCCGCGTGGCTACTTTGAAAGTAGGGGGGACTGACTAATGACTCAGTAACTCTTTACAATTTTCCAAAAAGTGGGGGCGTCAAACCCCACCAGCACCTCCCTCCCCCGCGGCCCCTGAAGGAGTGCACCATCAGATTTCCCGGAAGGAGGGTGGGCAGTTCCGAAAACCAATTGTGCAAGGCAAAACGTTTGTAAAAAAAGTCGTTTGAAATGTATCAAAATTCTTCTGTTAAAATATTCGTCAACATTCCAAGAGCATTTCGTATCTCCGCCAGGTCGCGTAATATAACATCCGCTATATGTGAAACAGAGATATAATTGTTCGTTTCAGAGAGTACAGTGTCTTTTACTCGTCCAACGCAAGTTCCACCGGCGTACGAGAATGTGTTGGTACAGGAAGGCAGTGACGCTAAACTAGTGTGGATCTACTCGGTCACTGACAGAAACGAATTAGACGAACAAACTGCCGTGACATGGTTTGCCTACATCCCTCAACTTACATCTATCATTTCAAATAGGAAAGGAATAATAGTCGAGAAACGTGACCGAACAAGACAGATCTTGGCAACTAACCCATTGTACCTGACTGGTCGAGTAAGTATAGAGAGTCCATCCACGCTGGTGATTAAGAAAGTGAAAACGACAGACGATAACTTCTATGAGTGTGTTGTAACTCCCTCCTCCCCCTCCCTGCTGCCGGTGAGGAGACTAATAAAATTAACCGTGATTAGTAAGTATATCAATTTCCCTGTATACATGCACGTGGCCGTGGCCAACAATTTCGGTCAGGGGAGGAGAAGGGGTGCACTCCTCTATTTTATATTTCTTTACTTATTGCGGCATATTTTGCGTGGGGGAGGGGGAGGAGACATTTGTCCCCTTGCCCCTCCCACTCGCTCTCTACGATCCTGACGCAGTATTTATACTGGATTGTGTATTGGAAAATTTTATTTTATGGCTGGCTAATTTCGCTGATCTGTGATTGGTCAATTTCAGGTCCATAAGTTGCCGTACGGACTCGTGCGACCGTCATTTACAAAGTTTGTTTGCATTTTTCAACAAAGCCATATAATAAATATCTTATTAGCCTCGTTTGCTCGGTCCGTACGGGAAGTTATGGATCCTCGTTTTTTCCTGACAGTTATATGGCGCATCAAGCGCTTGGGCCATAAAAGGAAGGAAAAACTCATCTAATAAGAGGCATATATTTTGAGTGGCATCAACGATTTTAACTTAAATGTGTTGTTTCCTACACTAACCTGATTTATAGAGAGTTACATTTATAATTTAGTACAGTCACGTTTAGTAAAGTTCTGCACATTTTTAAAGTAATATTTGTATATTTAATTAATATATAATTTCAACACGTTTAAATGTTCAAAATTGACTTATCAGCCATTGCTATTAGTAACAAACAATTAAAAATATTTCTCTCATAAGGTTTAAACGTATCCAACTGAATTTTTTCTGACCTGGAGCAAAACTGACCTTTTAAAACATGGAAATTTATACAGAAAATAGAACATAATCAGATTTGACTTTGTACTTGATGATAAATAGGATGATTCATTCCGTGACATATTTCTACAATAATCTAAAAGTATCCGACTGATTATCTATTCTTAACTTAAAATTTATCACAAACCGCTAATAGTTAATTATGTATATTTAGGCTTACGTGATTGGTACGTGATGGCCACATGGCTGGGTG
Source organism: Antipathozoanthus remengesaui (assembly GCA_025434805.1). NCBI lineage: Eukaryota > Metazoa > Cnidaria > Anthozoa > Zoantharia > Parazoanthidae > Antipathozoanthus > Antipathozoanthus remengesaui. Next base: position 14,046 of record JANSTR010153274.1, read on the forward strand.
AAGCCGACCAGTCACTCAGTCTTGGTACAGTGATTATTATTAGGAAGTAATTTCTTGGGCGTTTTGTATGTACTATCATTGCTTTTTCCTCCTGGAAAACCACGATCCTTTTGGATTTGTACTCTCATTAGAATAACGTACACAAGAATGATTGTAGTTTATCAAATTCTATGTCTGCGCACTCTGTACAAGATTGCAGCAGTCTTTTGGTGGCTACTTCCGGTGTCAGGTAAGTCAGGGCTTGCATGTTATCTCTGTAAAAGTCTTTCATGAAAGCAATTTACAGCAGAGTATCTCCCAGATAGTCAGTAACAGTACAAAAGATGGCATTTATGATTCAAAAGAATGTGATTAAGGCATAAGATAAGAAGCTGGCAATCTTCTAATGCTGAAACTACTACTGAATAGAAACACATGCCGTATATTTACCTTATTTTACGGTTCACCGGTGAGAAAGTGAAACTATATATTTGTATAAACTTTTCATGATTTATAGCTTTATTGTATTATTTCAGTTGCTTTCATTTTCCTATCCGTTTGCCAAAACTGTTCCTTTTGTCAGTAAGTATATTCGATATATATATGGTTTCCAGTTATCTTTTCTTGCTGACATTTATACTCTTTCAAAAGATTAACTAAGAGTTAGTGACACGCCACATACATATGAATTTATTTCGAACTCAGAACTCCAGTCAATACCAGTCTCCAATCTAGAGAAGAACAACACGGAACTATTGTTAAAGAGCGGTTGGATTTCAGTGACATGCGACAATATTTGCTTCAGCACTGTCATTAGTTTGCAAAGTTTGAATCATATTTTATGCATTGATTCACTAAAAACCTCCAAAAGCAACAAGTCCTATTTTTTAAAGAAACTATGTGGTAATACTACAAAGTCTACAGCAAAAAGTTTCTGCTTTTAAACTAACTTTTAAATGCCTACAAGTCAAAGCTTAAGTGGTCAGTTTATTGAAGTCATTTTTTCTCACTTGCATAATAGACTGAACTTTACTCTCTTAAACTTACTAATTATTTCCGGAACATGGATTCATTCCCTCGCTTCCTCAAAATATTTATTTATGTGATATAACCATCCGCTTCTCAACTCCGGTAGCAAAATTAAAGCAGTTCAAGATGTTCTATCACCTTATTTAAAAGTCAGCTCGAATATTTAGTCAAAGGTTTTATTTGCTTGGAAACGGGAAATTTTGCTTAAACATGCTTCTCGTTCACACTGGCCGGATAAATTTGAAAACGCAACTTTTAAGTATGAAAACGAAACAGAAGTTTTGTGTCCACACATGAAAACGGATAAAATGTTCTGCGTCCACACTACAGCCTCGCTTTCTTCTCGCTTTGAGCATGCGCACATATTGAAGTTATGTCCGATTGAGACTTGGAAAGATCACGTGACAAAATGACGTCAGCGTATTCAAAAGTTCCGGTTTCAATGTGTTCTCCGTCGACACTATTAACGAAGTTTCGTTTGCAAATTGTTTCATTCTGGAAAGCGTTTTTTAGTCGAACAGACCAAACCGTAACAATAAAATTGAATAGTAAAAAGGAACCTTAGTTTTGAACCAATTTGATTTGTCCGCCATCTTGAGGTCAGTTTGTAATAATATTGCGCGGAGTGGACTGGAACTGATAGTGTGACGTCAATTTTTTCAAAAAGTTCCTTTCCAAACGCTAAAGTACGTTTTTTTCTAAAAATTGCAATTTGAAGAGCGTTGCATTTTTTATGATACAGTGTAGATGGAAGCTGCATCCGTAAGAAAAAAGTTACGTTTTGGTAACACATAGGCCCTATTCATAAATGGTATCAATTTTTAATATTCTTTTGTCTGTATTTAAATTAGCCCAACTAGCCTCGTTCAGGTTAATATATTCTTTTGATCTTTTGACTTAAGAACGAGGCCAGTTGCAGCTGGGCTAATTTAAATACAGACAAAAGAATATTAAAATAGCCGCCATTTATGAATAGGGTCTATTACACGTAAAATAAAAACTCACTATTCGGTGATACCGAGTATAAATGGTATTAGCCGCATCTGTAAGAGAAAGTTGCGTTTCTGAAGGGTACACGAATTTACGTGGAAGAGACCTTATATGCTTACAACTTCACAACCCTTTGTAATTCAGCACTATAGCTGATATAATCATGAACCGTCCTAGCGTTGTTGATACTCATGTGATAGTAATGAAAACACATGAAACATATAATATAGTTCACGAACAGAGATATAGATAACTGTTTCAGAATGCGCAGTTTCTTTTACTCGGCCAACCCAAGTTCCACCGGCGTACGAGAATGTGTTTGTACAGGAAGGCGGTGACGCCAGGCTGGTGTGGAACTACTCAGTCACTAACAGAAACGAACTGGATGAACAGGCTGCCGTCGTATGGAACACCTTCATTCCTCGACTTACATCAAATGCTGGAAACAGGAAAGGATTGATAATCGAGAAACAAGACCGAACAAGGAGGAACTTGGGAACCATTCCATCGTACCTGACTGGTCGAGTTAGTATAGAGAACCCAGCCACGTTAGTGATCAAGAACGTGAAGACGACAGATGACAACATTTACGAGTGTGTTGTAACTCCCTCCTCCCCTTCCCTGCTGCCGCTGAGGAGACTAATAAAATTAATTGTCATTAGTAAGTAGATCCATCTTCCTATACACATTCTCTGATACATCTCTCATATAGAAGCAGGCGTAGCTCAGTTTGTTAGTGTGCGACTTTCGGAGCTAGTGGTCCCAGTTCGATTCTCGGTGACTCCAACGTCTGTTTCGACTTTCCTCTGATCCGTGTAGCTGGAGCTTTAAATACCCATAAAACGAAGCATAGACAGAGGGAGGGGAGGGAGGGGGTAAAGGGCACGCGGAGGGCCACAAGTTTATCAGTTGTATTACTGTCACGTGTTACCCTCGTTAAATAAAGTCACTTTACCCTTGCCTTTCAGTGATTTTGTTAGCAGTTGCCATAGTAATTGCAAAGTCTGTTCTATAGCAGAATGTCAATCAGTCTAATTTTATGGTATCCTTCTCAGTGTTGCTGTTCCCATAATCAACAATGGCTTTGAACGTGAACAATATATTTTTTGCTGTAAACATATTTTCCAGGCATGTAAATATCAGGAAGATTATAAGACTTCAATAGAAGATTTCGAAAAAGCCCAAGTACTGGACCCAGGATGGAAAGAACCAACTCAGCAGAAGATAAAACTTGTTTCTTACCTCACTCAGACACAAGAGCTTGCAAAGACTAAGGTATGCTTACTTGAAGTGGAACCTACCAGAACTATATATTCTTCTCCTGGCTGTGATGGTATTGGTAATGTATTTGTATGGCACAAATATGCTCTTTAAAATCATCATAATCATTAGTGTTGAGTATAGGGAAGGTGACAGACCACTAACACGTTCTTCGAGAAGTGCGTCAGAGTTCTTTTAAGTCACCCGATAGGAGATCGACAGACTAGACCAACAGCTTAACGTTCCTATCCACGGACGGTGTGGCGAAATAAGATTGCACCAAGTTCAACCCTCGACCAGGCCGGTGATTGATCGTGGTACCTCTTAGTTAGTAGTCAGCGATCTAACCAACTGCCAACCTCACTCGCTTGCGATTTCGTGATAATGGTTTTATATGCAAGTAGTTATAAGCTTTGAATAAATTTTGGCCTTTCACCCAGTTTTATGCATGCAGCTAGCTACAGGTTTTGGCGTTTCGTGTTCTTGGACTGAGACAGGCTTTAACATGCATGCGAAAAAACCCAATGAAGTAGACTGTACCGACTGTACATATATGAGGAATAAGTATTGAAGAAGTAGACTGTACCGACTGTATACACATGAGGAATACGTATTGTAGAAGTAGACTGCCTGTGGTAATAAACATCGTTCCAAATTGTGACGGGGCTGAGTAACGTGCTAATTAATATATTTGTTTCGCCAGTTGTACCATTACCTGAGAAATTTCTGCAATCTGATTGGTCGAGAGCAGTGGTATTTCAGCGTAATTTTTAGTTTGAAATACCCACATGTGAAAATTACAGTTGCTTGCCATTAAGCCAAGCAGCGCGCGCTCGCCATCTAGTTTCCCGCCATTAGGTGACGTGCGTTCGCCAACTGGTTTCCCGCCATTAAA
>JANSTR010153275.1:0-10665 GCA_025434805.1 Antipathozoanthus remengesaui
CCGCTTTTACAACATAGTAAGTTTATTTTCGATGGTGGAGGCTAATTTTACCTGCCCCCCCCCCCCCCCCCGCGTCAGTTGAATCCACCCCAGACGTTACTGTTAGAAAGACACAAATCACCAGTGTTTATCATATAACGAACCTAAAATCAATGACTGTTCTTTCCATAGACTTACCTGAAATTGCTTCGTTCGAGCCTCCAATCGCCGATACGGTAGCAGGTCCGTGTGTTTTCGATGTGAATACACCTTAAATAGTAAAAAGAAGACAAACAACAAGAGAGACGACACTTGAAGATAAATTATGATATGTAATTCCATTACCTTTGCATAAGTTTACACAAAGGCACGGCTTGTCAATCTTTCGGGTTCATTTTAAAAGATGTATCGCAAATGCTATCTAGTTATGATATTTGATCATTTACGCAATAGTTTGAAATGAAAAACTAATTCTTTAAAAAACTGTACTTACATTGGATACGAAAAGGAAACAGAGCACAAGCTATCAGCACAAGGCAAAGCGATGGGGGTTTAGAAGTTGGCATATTGCAAGCCTAATCAAGTCTCGTGCAATGCACTTCTAACTTAATGTCCAAGTTAATTTGTAAAACAAAACTTCCAGCTCCTATATATTATTAAACGGTCAGGTTTCTAAAACACAAACGGTGCCCGTTGAAGCGCAAACAAGCCCAAAAGATTTAGAAGAGAACACCTGCTCATGATTTAGTGACTGACTTTTTACAACACCAGTAGAGCACAGTGTGATAAATGTTATGAAGGCATACCTTAAAATCTCAAATAATAAGAGAACGGTCACAAAGTATGTGTAATGGGCGGAGGGGTGGAGGTTATTTTAAAATGTAGCCATAAATTTTGCTAGCCCAAAAAAAGACATCGGAATATATTTAATACCCCACGTTTCGTATGACACTTCCCCACCCCCAAAACGTGTAAATCAAGAAAAAAACATGAACCGAGCCAAAGCTGAGGGCAGCCATTTATTCCTGCATGGAAGATCTTTTACCTGCTGATTCAACTGATAAAGAACATGTAATATATGAGGCCTTGGAAGGTAAACGAGCTGCGTTTCATTGATTCAATGCCATTATGTGTGAAAAGTGGCTGAAGAGGCTGCAGAAAACCTCCACAGAAAAATGGCAACCAATCTCTTGAAAAGAAAGATTCCACGGAATTAGATTCAATCTCTGAAGCAACCACAAAAAGGCAAAGCGATAAGAAGAATCTGACAGCTAAAGTACGTGACGAGAGACTCATGAGAAAAGACGAGAGGAAGTAGTTGGCATTCAGAACATTGTAACTGACAGGAAGTAGTTAATATTCAGAACATTGTAACTGGCAGGAAGTAGTTAGCATTCAGAACATTGTAACTGGCAGGGCGCAAGAAGCCGCTCACTGTATCGGTTCAAAATACAAGGTCACCTAGTCAATCTAAGTGACCTAAAATGGCAATTGCTTTGAAGGTCTTTGTAGAAAATAATTATTTTTAAAAGTGTGCGCAGTAAATAAGGCAATCTCCAATTCCAAACCACAGTATGCCATCCATGTAGAACATCAAAGCAGTTCTTCTTCAAAATCTGCCTTTTATCTAAAATCACTATTACTATAATATTACTTCCTGAAGTATTATATACAAGAACACTAGTAATTGTTCCAGTTGCACATAATTATTGCTGTCATGTGAAGTCATTTGTAGTTACTCTGCACATCCAAACACGAAAACACATTAAATAATGATCTGGTATAATGAAATATTGGAATATTTAAGTTTGTGTTTTGTTCTGATTTTAAGTGATTTTTCGTATCACCACTCTCAAATACCTTGAAGTTTGTCTCTCTCCCGAAGGCTGGAAAATTTGTTTCGTACCAAGGATATAACAGTTAATTTTGTAGAAAGCGTCTCGAAACCACAAATTATTAACTATTACAATTCTCTCACATATTCAATTTCAATTAAATTTTATTTTGCGTCAGAAAGCATCTACGGACATGTTGTCAAAATGTGTTCACTAATGAGCGTTCAAAAGGATTAAAATATCATGTTTAGAATTTTCAAAACCTCAAAAAGCTTCAGATTTGTTGGAAAATCTCCGGTCGGTCAGAAAATATCTGAAACAATTCAGAACAGTCTTCTCTTCAGAAATTCAGAGTGCAATTACCTTCGGCGGAGCCCAATAGATGGGATTTGATTGCGATTGATGCCAATTGATGCCAATTGAGGTTGAACAACCGCTAGTGTGTGGGGAGACGAATTAGAAGGAGGGGAAGGGAAAAAAGAAAGAGACTGATTTTCAATTTTCTTGCTCCTTGATCCCCACTTGCGTCTTGCTCCAATAGTTGGCCGTCTGGTACCTTTGGGTCCTCGATCTCTAGAATTGCTTGTGGAAAATGTTCCTTGTGTTTTACCAAGAGTACAATGAATGATTTTAATGTTCAGAGCACATTCTGTAGTGCTAATTTATGGCAAGAATACTAAAATTTGTGTCCATTTTGTTTTTTTTATATATTATCAGCGAACATGTTCTGTCTGTTTTGCTAAAATTTAGAGTTCAATTGTAATGCAATTACTAACTCACCTCACCCCTCCCTCTGCCTATCCAGGATTGTATAGGTGGTCCAAAGACAACAAGACACAGCTACGCATTTGTAAATTTTTCATATATTATATTTTGAACTAATCGTTTACTTCACGCATGCAACTATTGTACCCTGCAATAACCAATTTCGAAGTAGTTAAATTGCTATCCCGAATACTTAATTCCTTTAGGTAATTGTTCTATTTTACACGTACGTAAACAAGCTAATTTACGTGAATAAATATATTTATTTAAGTACGTAAATACGCAAGTGAGGATGGAGAAAAGCGTACAAATTGATCAGCTAGAGCTGGATAGTCGTGTATTTTCCGCACAGACCTAAACCCTTCTCAAGAACTGACAAGTAAAGAGACTGTTCGGGTTATAGTTACAGTGAGTAAAAAAGCGTAAAGGTATCTGTTAGACCATGTAAGGCGATTCCTATCGTCTCTTGAACAAGCTGGAATAAAGATCAGACGAGCTGGGGCCGTTCCCGGGTTTAAGCACATTTCGGGTAACTGCATCCCCAACATTCCCCGGCGGGCTGTACAATGCTACTACGTAGATATCATTCGTCAAGAGCCCTTTTCTGGAGGCGCATCCCATCCCCAAATACTTAGAGCTCTTCCATACCAGCTGTGTAAAAGAGTTTGTCTGGTCGGTGATGTGCGGGTAGTTGTAGCTATAGTTATCGCCTTGCGCGTACCACCTACGCGTGGCTTCAAACCCCGCCCTGTCACAGTCGTATTCCACACTTCTAAACTTTTCCACATTTTCACCGACGGTGTCAGAAGAGTCCTCTCTGGAGATTCCATTTCGCTTATAACTGTTCGGCTGCTCTTCTTTTAGAAGCCTCGATGCAATCTTCTGCGCCTGCGATGCCAAACTGTCGGACCAGTGCAGCTTCGGTGCGTGGTGGCGCATGCGGTATTCGTTGTGAGTGATAAGGGCAGAGCGAGCGAAGGTTCTGACGTCACCTGAATGAATCACCAACAGGAGGGGGGATCACATGAGTAATGATTGTCTCTTAGTCTCTCTTACTAAACGTATTGCAAAGAATTAAACGTAGTCAGTTATCACAAATAACTATTCTATCCACTTCCACTACCCGATAGAACGTCGAGAGACTAGACCAACGGCCTAATGTCCCTGTCCACGGATGGTGTCGCGACGGCAGATCTCGCTAAGTTCAACCCTCGACTTGGCCAGGTTGGTTGGCAGTCAGAGATCTTACCAACTGCGCTAACCTTACACAAACTCAAGTGTCCGTGTCGGTCTTTTTACTCAGAGCTGCTAGGGTTAGGCTGGCCATGATTAACCCTGGACCGGACCACACTCACATGATGACGACACAATAACATCAGTAATACAATTGTGAGTAAAACACTCATTAAAATCTATGATTGTCTTGAAGCTTGTGATTTAAACCTACCTGGTTTCTCAACCGCATTGTCGTTCTTTATTATGAAGCCCTCGACCTTGTGTACTTCGCCATCTCGAGATTCTGGCAATGCTGGGCCAACGACACTTTTGCCACTACTTCCAACTATTACTGCAGAAATTAGGACGGAAACGTTAGACATTCTTTATAGCAACTGTCCTGAGAAGCAATCAGGTGATACTTTTGAATTCTTAGGGGGTGGGGGAGGAGGAGTTGATTGACTGGTATTTTGTAAATGAAGCCTGATCATTCAACGTTACCCCTTGTCACAATAATAACAGCGGGCAATAACAGGAAGAAACCTGGAGGTAAACCGCTTTTGCCATTAATCCACCTGAATCCCCAGGTGTAATAAAACCACCAAAAATGGTGGCCTCTGCCCTAGCATGTCCACTGTGCCCACTCCTACCAGGTCCTTACCCTACCCTACCCCATCATTACCCCACCCTACCCCTACCCCATCCTTACTCTACCCCTACCTTACCCCCCCGTACCCCATCCTTACCCTACCCTACCCTACCCTACCCCATCCTTAACCTCCCTAACCGCACTCTTATTCCTATCCCGGAGAACAATACCTGCATAATGTGGTTTTCTCCCTGCGTCTTTTCTCACCACATACGCAGTCTCCAGTTGAATTCCTTTTCTTTCTCTTATTAGTGCTTCTGGATCGTGGATCTCAGTTGCTAGAAGAGAATGTTGTACTGATCCAATATAAAGATATATGATTGTTCTTTGCTTTGTTATGTGTGTGTGTGTGTGAATGTTCCTGTTGATGACCTTTCACTTATTATATAATATGTCACAATCATTGTAATGGCTGCCTAGATTTTAGCCCTTATGGTTATTGTAGGTAGCTAGTATCCAATTCTCAATATCTGCAGAGAGTAAACTCTAATTTATTATTTATTTTCTATCATATTCATGTAATTATTTAATTGTAATTCTGGGTACAAAAATAAAGGTCTTCTTCTTCTATTTAACGTTTTGGAAGGTTAAACAGTTTTACACGTGGCTCAATATATTGATTTATGTCCTTGTGTCTTGGAAGTAATAAGATTAACAAGCACTCTTTTAGCTTATTTGAGGTCAAGCTAGCTGGCTTCGAATGTTGTAGTTTGCGGAATTCGCAAAGTTCCGATTGATTACACAAAATTCTGCAAACTGAACAACACTGTACAAACCCATAATAAATCTCTTTTCCCTAAATGTTTTGGTTTGCACTCTAGGTCAAATCTTCTAGTGAGAATAAGACTATTTTAAAGTGATAATTCTATAGTGTAAGAGTTTAAACTAAACTCACGACAATACGATGGCATGGCTTTTACATTTACCATTAACGGTCTACAATAACAGTAGTGTGAGTGGTTTTGATACCAGTATTAAATAATAATAACAAAATAATAATAATAATAATAACATTAATAATAATAATACTTATTATTAATATTATTATTTTAATTCCAGAGATGTATCACATCGTCTGAGTACCCATGCACTTCGTTGTACCATCTCAACTTTGCGTATGTTCTGAGAAGTATACACGGGTCCCAGACTTTAGCACAATATGGCTAGTCCAAGTGCTTCGTAAGCTTCTATTTCTGAAGAGTTACGCATATTCGTCATGGTAAGTTTCCTTGGCTGTTACCCTGTTGACCTTTTCATTCTATCGTAACTCATTTCGACCAATGAATGCCAAGGTATTTGGTGTGTTATCAAAAACCTGACTATGAAGCTTGTAATAGAAAATGGGTGCTACACCAATAAGAAAACCTGAAAACATTAGCTAGAGTTCCACTTGCTTGTGTTAAACAATCTATCTGCCAGTTAGGATTCCAATCTCTTAAGGCTATGAAGATCTATTAGTAATTGGATACATTAGTACACTCTTCCTCTGATTTTACCGTGAGATATACAACAGTGTTATCTGAAAGCAGTCTTATTCTGAATTTCACATAACTCACAATTCAATTTATGATGGTAGAACGTTTGTAAACCTAAAGCTAGGAACAGGATTTGTCTTATAAACGAACCCCGAGGGACTCCAAAGGAAACGTGTTGTAAGATTAAGCTTTTCACCTTCAATTAAAGGCAACATATTCATATTGCTTCTTTTGTTGAGAAATCGCTTAATTCATTTCACAACTCTATGGTCAAGGCCATACTTTGCCAGCTTAAACGGGAGCTCTACCGAATCGGTTTGACATTGATGGCTGTGGATATGACAGATAGAAGTATGTATAAAGTACCGGTCGGGATGAGGTGATCAGTGACACTCGTTGCAGCCATTGGTATCACTATGGGACGTCCGTTCAGGTAATATTTTCAGGAAACGAAAAGACCAAACATTTACGTAGGTGAACGAGTGCACGGTGTATCAGATGTGAGCAGTGAAGACAATGAAGCCTATGATTGATATTGCACTTACCTGAGCAGCTGATTAATCCTACAACCAACACAATTCCGACGGCTGCAAGCAGTTTCATACTGTCACTGAGAAAGCCTCTTGTCCATAAACTGCATGTTATTCTACAACGAAATTATTTTCACAAAAGTAGGAGATTTGACTTTGAAAAGCTAAGATAGACAGTAACGCTCACCAGAGCGGTTATTAGAAAACAGCGTTCCTAAGACTAATTATCTCACCTATAGGTTTGTAACAATCTCTGAAGAAAAGAGGGTTCTGAATAACTTTCATGTTTATGGATTCTGTTCTATAAAATACCACAGATCGGAAAACAAGAGCGAGTTGTTAGTTACAAAACAACACAACTGAATTCATTTAAATCAATAATTGATCACGATTGCATGACTGAACGTTGTTTTATCAATTGCTTGTGGGCCGTTTTACGGTGTCCGTTTGTTTCAATGAAAAATGACACTGTCATACAGTGAAAAATTACACGCTAACGACTATGGAAGTGCATCAATACATGTCAACCGTGAACTAACAAACGCTCACTGATTTGATTTTATTAATATTTCTTGTAGTTTTAAGAAAGTAAAAGAGTAATCGATGGGTCCTATTTGTACCTGTTCCAGAGGCAGCCATTTTCTGCTATTCTCCGTCGTTCAGAATCCATAGGTACTCAAAGTAGAACAACTCTAAGCTGGTATTTCTAGCATGGCAGTAATAGTAACACCATGGTTATATTTTAAAAAGCTGATAACTGCATGAGGAACCACAGCCAATACACGAGCTTCCCCCCCCCCTTCCATCCCCCTTTTTAAGTGGTTCGTTCATTAGCCACGTGCAATGTTATCTCATAGAGATTATTATAACATGGCATATAACGGTTTTGTCTCTCCAAGAGGCCATGTCATGTAGTTAAAAAGGCGTGAAAGGTACGATATATTATGTAACCATAACAACGGTATTATATATTTACATATGAAGATATCATGTTTTCACGTGTGAAAATATGATTTTTCGAGTGAAAGCTCATCCGATATTTCACTGGTGTTTATATCATATTTTTTATTATTACATGATACACGGTAAGATGTAAAACAAGTTTTATGAAGTCAAAGTACCCAATTTACCATCCCAGCCTTTCACAATTTCTAGTAAGGTGAACAGTTTATCATACTTATTGAGGAAAGTGTGAAATAAATTTAACGTCGATTGCAGACAAATCCAAGCAATAGCGTCTTGAGGACAGCTTGAAGGAGTGGCGCATAAAAAATTGTCTTAGTAACTAATAATGTTAAACATTTCTCCTGGTGTAACTAGAATGAGACATCGTTCCAATAATTAAGATGAAGACTCGTGCCGCTAGCTGTGCACTTTTTCCTTACTGGAATTACGGCTTCAATTCAGGTGACTTTGTCATTTTTTGCTGACTTAAGCCTGGTTCACATATGACGCAGCTAAGCCTGCAACATTACGCAGACTATGTCCCAGACAGTTCGTAGACAAGCTTCAAGTGTGTTTTAGGCAAGCTTCGGACGTGTCGCAGGCACACTGCGGTCAAGGCGCTTACGATAAGGAAAAGACGCATTTTACATTCATGCATGGACATCTGGGGGATCACGTGATAATTGTGTTCATATAAAAAATTGACTCCGTCCATTGCAGAGAAGCCACAGGCATGCAAGTTGTCGCGGGTTATGCTGGCGACCGATCGGGAGAGTTGAATTGAATTCAACTTTCGCGATCTGTCGCCGTCATTGCTTGCGGTATTTTCAATGTCGGCAGCATGCCTGCGACATATGTTCACATATCAGCCGGAAAGCACCTCAGGCACCACGGTTCCCTTCACGCAGACATATCGAAGGCATGCCTGCGTCATATGCGAATCAGGCTTAAGTGATTGTGAAGCTTGTTGCCATAAAGTTGATTTCAATCACCGAACTGTCATTTATTTGAAAAATGTTTATTTAATGATTTCTGATTTCGGCTTCCTTCTTGTATTTTTTGATAAATAAAATTTCTTGCTCCATGCATCAGTCAAGAAAAGTATTTCAAGACTGAACTTTTACGACACTCTGACAACTTTAAATAAAATTATTGATACGTGAACAATGAAAGTGGCCTATTGCAGTCCTTTGAGGGTGAAAACCAGGTTTACATTTAAATTTTTACACAATCAGCTACAGATGTTTCATTACGTGGTTAACGTTTTTGAACAGGGTGATAATTTATGTGTCAACATGACTTTTGATTACAATAATCTGTTTGTGCAAGCTTTATAAGGAGGCGAAGATTACGTAAGCAACCATACTCAACTTTCTTTTCTATCCCTTACTTGGTAATTACTGTTCACTGAAAATTTCTGACTTATGGACTGTTATGTTTCTATACCATAGAATACCAGTGGAATCTGTACTTGTAAGTATATCATAGAACACTAGTAGAATCTGTATTTACACAATAGAACATTAGGGGAATCTATAATTATAACATAGAATACTCTGTATTTATACCATATGACACTTATCTTATCTTCTTATCTTTATCAGTTACATTATAGAAAACTAATGGAGTCTGTATTATTTTATACCATAGAACAATAGTGGAGTCTGTATTTATACCACAAAACACTAGTGGAGTCTGTATTTATACCATAGAACAATAGTGGAGTCTGTATTTATACAATGCAGCACTAACTAGTGGAATCTATTTTCAGTGCACAATAGAACACTAGTGAAATATTTAAGATGCGAAACGGCCACGAACCTTGTATTTGTATAACCGATTCATTTTTTTCTGAAACCATACTCCATGCAGAAATATTAGCGTTTAGATATTTGAAAGAAACTTAAGACAGGAACAACAATTTGTAGCCGTCATTATTCGTATTCTTAGCACATAATAATTGTTCAGTGTGTTTTGATGTCATGGACGCGAAGAAACTGCTTGAAATACAAGCAGTGTAAGCCGTAAATCCTCCTCAGTGGCTTCCACTCGACAGCTGGCCCCATTAACATTAGGCTCTCTTAACACCAGCAAGTTTGTCCCTTCGTCGAAAGATTGAGGCGTAAACATCTCGAAAGTTGTTCTTTTGACTGAGGACATTCGTTCTCAGTCCTTTCGGCGAATTCCCGGGCGGATTATAAAGCGCCACAACATATATCTCATTTGTTACGGAACCTTTTCTTTGTGCGCATCCCATCCCCAACTCTTTAGTGCCCTTCCAGATTATCTGGGTGAATGAGTCGGTATTACTGTTTAATCTGGGATCGGAATAGCTGTACTGGTTTTCCTGGCCAAACCAGATTCTCGTTGCTTCTTTTCCAGCCAACTCGCAGTCATAGTTAACGGATGACAGCTTAGCTCTGTTTTCGCCATACTTCTGTAGTCCAGGGACCTGTGTAAAGAGAAAAAATAAGAGCCGTTCAGGTGGAGGAGAGAAACAAAGGATTTTCTACACATGTAGCCTGCTATCTTTTACTTTTTCCATCCTGTAATCAGCAGCGAAAGTTTTTTTAAAATACGAAATTAAAGAAGTATCCTCTTAATATATTGATTTGATATAACACTTGCTATGATTGCTCCAAAACCATGCTCCCTTTCTGCATAGATGATAGTTACCATGGCAACTATTAGTTTCTCTGAATTTCTTAGGGGAAACCAAAATAGCGTCCGACTGTGACATGCTCGACTCTTCTTTACATTTTGATTTGGGAAAAAGAAAAAGACTTTGAATGTACTATTCCTATTGCTGACGCAGCATCCTGGAAAAAATTTCTGAACCAAGATTTACCGAGATTCTACATTTGAAGTAAGCATTGACATTGTTTCTTAAACCAAGCCCGAGGCAAACACACACGTCATAAAGCAAACACAAATTGACCAAGTGATACGGAGAAATTTGTCTACATTATAAAGCAAATAGAGCAGAAATGTAAATGCAGTACATTGGACTAGAGAGAGAGAGACCCTTCAGACCTGCAGAGTACCCTTCAGGGCCATGCTGTACGCAATCTTCTGCGCCTGCTCGGCAAGTCGATCTGACCACTTCAACAGAGGCACGTGATGGAGAACGCGGTATCCATTGTGTTTTTCAAAACCTCCTTTAGCAAAAGCCACAAATTTATCTTAAACATAAATGAACACATAAAATTAGAAAAATCTCTAAATTGAAACTAGGTTATATTGCAAATACTTGCATCAAGTAACAGAACGTT
>JANSTR010153286.1:0-10665 GCA_025434805.1 Antipathozoanthus remengesaui
ACATATACATATACATATACATATACATATACATATACATATACATATACATATACATATACATATACATATACATAGCCTCCAAGTTAAATTTTTTCTTTATCGGGGCTGGAAGCGAAATAATTTGAACGTGGTTATTCGTTATTCATTTACTTTTTTCGGCCGTTATTCATTGTTCATCTCCAATTCTTTTTAATTATTGATTATTCATTTTTCGGACGCAAATTGAATTAGAAACGTACAAAATACCGTTGCGAGGTATTCGTTGTTTTAATAAGTTTTGAAGAATTCGATTGTTAATTGCTTCTCATTTATGTCATGTACGCATTTACCGTTAAAAACTGGTTACATCGTTACTATGCCGAAACAATTAGCTTTGCTACTGCATGCAGTGCAACTCGTAATGAATCAAAAATGAAAAATACTTCGTCGAATTAGAATATCCCAACGCAAAAATTTGTCAAATGAAGTGCAATGCACTACACATCTTAAACCAACTATCACTACGTCTAAGTTTCTGTTGCCTTTGTGACAGACTTCTGTCAGCTTAACAAATTACTCCAAGTATAACCATCAGACAGTAGTATTCACAACAGTCAGCCAATTGAACTAACTGCATGCTTTGAAAACTATTTGCATCAATGGCAAGTGAACTGTGACATTGTTTGAACTACTGCCTCTGCTACCATGACAGGTAGTGCTATCTGCAATACAGCAATGCCTGACATAAAAATAAACTGCTTACACGAAGTGCCATTGTTTTTGAACTTCTGCTTCAATTGAAATGCATTTGTAGCAAAAACTTGGTGGAACTCGAAATCCTGTTAAAACTCATTACACGAAACTGCCTGGTATCTTTTGTAGAGTGAAATTAACTATAGGTAAAATTAGTGAATCGAGTCTGTACCCTATCACCATATAAACAATCAGCAAGCCCAAACTCAACTAAATAATTGGTTACACCAAATACTATTATGGCATAACAATCTGCGGCTGCATGTTCTTCCACTGCACACCACTATATTAGCTGCAGAAAGAGTTGCGCAACACCCAGAGTCTTGTCCCACATGTCATATGTGTTGGCTGCTCTTCGATGTCATCTCTAGATCTAGATCTATCAGGGCATTCGTTTTCATTGTTCTCTTCGTCAGTGTCAATATCGGTGTCGTCTCCACCCTGCAGGTACCGCTCAATACGGTTTGCTTCTTCTTGGGGAAGCGTGTACATTCTTTTATCATCAGAGTCCAGGTTTTGCTCGATACGAAACCATGTCCACAATGGTGTATGTAGAATTTTTGCTGTCTTCATAGGCTTCCAAAGGTCCTCGATAGTGATCAACATTGAACAACTGGGCATAGGGGTGCAGCACTGATGCCAGTTTCTTCAGTGGTTCAGGGCTAGTGACATGACGAATAGATTTGTTTCCACTGTCACAAATGAACAACGCCGATCTCATGCTGGCAATACCGTGAGATACCGTGAGATACCGTGAGGAGAGTGAAACTTGGCCGATGTTTGTCTTGTTTGCTAGGCGTTCCAAAAAACAATTCAATCTGGGCATCGCCCTCAAAGTTGGATTTCCTAAAGATCGAATGATTCCCACAGGTTACAAACAGATCCTTATTTACAAAACAGAGTCCAGAAGGACGGAAAAGCATTGGGGAACTAATACATTGTGTTACACTTCCTTGTTGGGAATTTACAAGAATCACTCCTGGTTCATTCTTTGCTGCGTTTGCGACAATGATTGTGCCCTGATAAACGCTAGTCCTGCAGGAGTGACACTGATGTAAGACGCCGACCTTGGGTAGAGCTTAGGAAGCCTTCCACTGTATGAATTTGGAGAGACTTTTGAAGACAATCCCTTGCTTGGTGTCGCCGACGTAAAGGTCAGGGTACTCTTGCAAAAGTTTACGTCCAAGCCAAATAGAGAACGGTCTCTGGAGGGGGCAAGAGGAGGTTGTTAGAAGGCTAAGCGTGGATGTGACGCAAAATTTTCTTTCCAGCGGGATAGCGTCCTCGAATTCGTTGTCATTACGATAATCTTCTAAAGTTGCTGCGGATTGCCTTCTTGACAACAGTCTCGACGCGTCAACGAACACGAATCACAAAGAAATGTAAGTTTATTATACATACAGACTCGAAATTATTCTTTCTGTCGTCACAAGAACCGGATCGGAACCACCAGCAATTGATACAAGTGCTGCGGGGTAATGCAAGTCACACATCATTTGATGTCTTTCGTAGTCAGAAAAAATGACTGCCTCCCAGTTTCTAGATGAACAATTCCTAGTCTGTTTTGTCGCCAAAATGTGTAGATTTCTGGAGCTATGATTACCACAACATCTTCTGGCATAAAAAAGCCGGCGAGACAAACAAGTGAGACTGACTCATAAAATAAGGCCGTTTTCTCGACGTTTTCTAAAATATTTGCACTTGAAGAGTTTCGAAAGAGTTCGCCTCTAATTTACACTCAACTGCTTGGTAATGACTGATTACTAAATAAATTCTAAAACTAATTTAAAAGCGTAGTTACCTTTCATGTTTATGTCTGTGTCTTGATTTTGTCTTTGTTAACTGGTGCCTGTGCTTTTTCCTGTCGTGTTTTCCCATTGTACACTTTTCTAACAACCAACGTTAACTTCTTCTAACAACTAACTTCTTCGACAACCAACTTCTTCTGACAAGGCAACTTCTTCTGAAAACCAATTTCTTTTGACGACCAACTTCTTCAGGCAACCATCAAACCAAATCACGAGTGCAGTGACACGCTCGCGCTCATATCATATCTTGCTTGGTGGTAAAAAGGTAAGCGCCAACATTTGCGCGCGCGCGCTTTTTCAGTTTTTGGCGGGAATTTCTGTCTGCAAGCTCGGCTCACGCCGACCGGCTAGTCACGCAGTTTGTGGTTACCCCAGTTTCATCGAGTCAGTTGCGTTTTTGTCGTTGTGTTCTCATTCAGCTCTCAATCATTCTCAATATTTTATTTGTCCTATTATTCATTATAAATTTTGGAAATTTCGATTATTCGTTATTCATTTTCGAATTTTTGATTATTCATTATTCCTAAAGGAAATTACTCCATCATTCATTTCATTTTTGCCATCGTTATTCATTATTCATTATTCCGCTTCCACCCCCGACTCTAATCAACAAAGGGCATATTCATGAAAGCGAGGCCGTTGACCACTTACTTACGGGCCGCAACCGAATCGTATGCAGCTCGTCGCTTCGCTCCTCGCTAAGCTCCTCAATAAGCTTTCCTTTGGTATATTGGTTTGTTTGTGTCTTATCAGGCGTGCAAAAAGACTTACACGATAATAGTACAAACTTTACAACAGTAATAAAGTGTTTTCACTTCCTATATAGCTTCCAGTAACGGAGGCAAGTAAACGAGCGAACAAAATATATTCCGGTTTCTGTGGCGTTGTATAGTTTATGACATGCTGCTTCATACAAGACAAATTAGGGATAAGTGCAGTTGTTACAGAAGAAGATGGATCAAATGGCACCAACAATCTTCACCTGACAAAACTGATCGCCTGGAAGAGAGATTGTACAATTAGTCTGGCTTTCGATAGTTTAGAATGTGACCAATTTTCAAACAGTTTTATAAAAATTTGTTTTGTACAGAATTAGCTATTTTATTGTTCAAATGATGAAGATTGAAAGAGACTATGATAATCAGATAGGTTTTCCTAAAAATATAAATTTGTTGAATTGGTTTGAAATCCTTTTTATAATAAATTGTGGTCAGTATGCCTTCCAGAACGATAAACCGTTCAAATGACACGGTAATTTGTTTCATGTTTTCAATCTATATACACACGTTTTTGTAATAACCTGTACTGATTTGTTTCAAGGTTAATTTTTTCTCAAATTTGTGGTGACTCTAGCCTCAAGTTGCTATTAAATTATTCATATGTCTGAGGAAGATTTAAATTAAAAATCATAAGATAATGAATCTTAATATGTTTTATACTCTATTGCTAAGCTATACCAGTTCCCTTTATTTACCCGTAGCTGTCGACCATTGGCGGGAGCCATTGCTTTTAAACTTTGGCCAATTTAATTCTCGTTGTTCTTTTAAAGTTGTTATATTAATGAATTGCTCCCAGCTTTCTTTGCTGCAGTTGTATTAAGTCGAGAAATTTGTAACTGCCACACAGAAAAGTGTATATTTTATTTAGTTTTTTGGAATATCATCTGCCATATTCTTAAACATGTTGTTAATCTATTTTTAGTTTGTTCGTCACTCGCAATAAATAGGACTGGTGTACGGCAAAAACTGCAATACCTGCATAGCAACCCCTCGCTCTAGGGGACTTGCATCTGACTGGGCCGACATTACCAACAAGAAAAAAAATTGGATTTCTTCGTTCTTCTTTGGAATACCTGTCTCCTTCTTCAAACTTAGTTAGGAATTTATTCAGGGCAAACTATGACCCACCATCACATTGGATTTTTTTATGTTGCCCCTAGCAGTGGATAATCTGCAAGAATTTAGTGCGTCAACCCGGAGTTGTTACCACGTACTACCTGCCCGCCCACATCATGCATTCTCCATTGGCTAGAGTTCTGTTCTTTAAAGCCTATTAAAAAAATACAACCGCAGGCTATGAACATTGTCCTATCTTGAAAAGCAGATTATTGGTGTCCAATTCAAGTTTCTAAACGCAACAGTTTCAGGGTAGTATGAACTAATATCTACCAAGAGCAGCCGTATTTTGAAGGAGAGCCGTGTATTTGTCAAAGTTACGTCACGATGATTATGAGCAACGAAACCTCAAAACTCTCTGGGATGTTTAGCAACGGAACTGTGTCTAGTAACTGCTGTCATATTGAGCAACTGTGTCTGATTTATAGTTCTATTTCAAGGTTCTTTCAAACTCTTGTTTACTGCCTCATAATATCGATTTCTTTGGCCGGCAACATTCTCCTCATAGTCACTGTGTACCAAAACGCGCGGATGAAAACAACAACTAATCTTCTGATTACCAATATGGCGGTCAGTGACCTTCTTGTTCCAATTTTTGTTGGTCCGACAAAGTTATTGGAAATACACGGAGGTCGTTATACTTGGCTTGTCAGAGGACCCTTGGGGGAAATGTTGTGTAAACTGGTCCCGTTTTGTGCCGACGTTTCCACAGCAGTTTCCATTCAATGCCATGTGACAATCGCTTTGGACAGGTTCATTGCAGCGGTATTTCATACGAGAAGGCCACTTCTTAAAAAGAAATCTTCTGTTTGCTTCATGCTTGTATCATGGATTATAGCAGTGTTGTTCCATTCACCTTACTTCTATACTTTTAGACTCGTAACTGTTGAAGAGCACACACTGTGTTACTCGAGCTGGCAACCAGCATTCAAGAACAGCCTTGAGACACAGACAAATTATTTTCTCGTAGCGTTCACGTTTCTATTTGGCGTACCACTAATGATGATAGCCTTGTTCTACATTGCTGTCGCATACGTTCTGAGAAAGAGGATTGAACTGGCGAACGACGACCAAAAGAGAAGACAAAAGAGACAAAGAGAAAACAAGAGAATCAACAGGATGTTGATCGCTGTTGTCTTGTTGTTTACACTTTGCTATTTCCCGGGAATGGTATTCGGGTTTATGTCCTTGTACTCCAAAGGCATCATTGTATCTCATTGTTTTTTAGAAACTGTAAGAGTCTCCGTTTTAATTGTGGCTCACAGCAATTGTGCCATGAATCCACTCATATTCTTCTTATTTAGTAAGAGTTACCGTAAAGGTCTGAGAAGACTTTGTGCCATCAGCAGATGTAGCTAAGATTTTAGCTGGTGCAAATATTTTGGATAGAAACTGTAAATATTTAGTAAATGTTAATCAAAGACTGTAAGTTCATAAAAACAAGGATACTGTATTAGCATATAGCATGTAACGATGTTATTTATTACTTATCAGTTGATAGTTGTTTTTTCCAGCCGTTTTTGATTTAGATCGAACATCAATACAGTTTGCGTAAAGAGAAAAAAATACTGAACACTGGTGAATTGAACTACTATTTCGCCATCATTTCAAGCTCTACTATCAAAACAAATGTGTTTGATGAAAGAAAGGTCGTGTTTCAGGAATCTTTGACCCATGAATAATTTATCGTATTTTGTGTGTTATAGCCGGCAGCGGGATGCCAGATGGCAGAAAATGACAAGACCAAATTTAAACAATTCACAAGACATCGATAAAGATAATGGTGCTACGTTCCCGCAATAACATTACAAAAATTCATTACTTACAGATTTTTTTTTTGATTAAGGCAATTGAAATGGAAAATGAACACTTTTGTTTGTATTAAGTTCTAAAGAAATACTGTGTAAGACTGGGTGCATCTGTCGACCCAATAAGGGTTGAAATGTGGTTCTCTAAAATCCCTGAGGTCGTACAGAACTATCAATAAATGCTTTATCCAGTATATACATAGTAGATATCCAATGCACATTTATATAGAGACAGTTAGAGCGATTTAATAATATCAACTGAACTAGGTATGAATGCAGAACTTCCCAGGCAGTCGGGAAATTCTTCTGAAGGTATTAAATTAACGCATGAAGACGACGTCCGCTAAAAGATGAACCTCTTGAAGAATTATGCCTGGCATTTTTGAAAAACATGTTTCGTTTAATTTAAAAGAAAACTAGAGGAACACAAGAATTGGGTAAACATACCAAGAAACACCGTAGAGATAAACCTGCCAAAGGAAACAAACAGATCCAGGAAACGCACGGACATTCTACGAGACGTTTTGGCCATGCGGGCCAAAATGATGTCGTAGGTGAGAGAATCCGCGCTGTACTGATTGAAACCTCAAATTAATATAATGAGTATACGACTTGAACAACTCTCCCGAGTTTTAATGTCCAAAGTTGTGCAACATTTTATTGGGAAATACATCTGATTGTTAAAGTAACCAATCAAAGCAAAACGCTCAATTTTAGCATTTTGACACGCCATTTGGAGCGATTTGTGTCAGGCCTTCGTTTGCCGTCTGCCTCTGTGTTTCTTGGCGCGTCTACGAAGGCAGGTAATGATAACTATGCCAGCGTAGTTAGTGTAATATAATAGACAGACTAAGCATGCAAACCGTGGTTTCCTACAATTTTAGTGTAATCATTGAAAATTACAGGCAAACTTCCAACTCTTCCAAGACCAAATTACGCGTGATAAAATGAGTTATTTTTAGAAATGGCAAGCTTTTGACGTCAGAAATGCACTGAACTCGTCATAGATTAATGATCACAGACATCCGCTGGACAGATAGAAACAGTCAAACAGGAATCTACGAGGTTTGCAGGAAATCCGACCTTAATATTACAATGCAACACAATACTAAGGTTCATTATTTATGAAAGAGGAGGATGGGTGAAAATTTCTTAATTTCTATATTTTTTGTTCCTTCCCAGATAATCCGGTATTTTTAATCTCCCCCAACAACTGAGAAAATTTTCGCGTCCCCTCCACCCCACATGAATTAAACAATCGAAAAACTGCTCTTTTAATAAAGTTGTAACAACAACGTTTGCTCACTGTAATGCACTTATTTTAAAAATTGCTTTAAGCTTGGGGAAAAACCGTCTTTGAGAGTTTTATAATTAGTGTATTTCAAGTATTTAAGTCCCCCACTGCAGCGTGCTGGAAACATTCCGTCACCCCCATCCTTTTTAGAGAAAAAAATTCAGGGCCCCCCTCAAATCACCCATCCCCCTCTCATAAATAAACGAGACTGACTACAACACAATAAAAAACACTCACTCCTTATTAACATCGTTTAGTTGGTTCAGTAAGTTAAAGATCGAGGCAGCACTCGAGTTATGAAGGAAAAGAACAAGGATCCATGAATTACGGCAAGGACCGAGCAAACGAGACAAATAAGATATTATATTATATGGTTTTGTTGATCATTTGAAGCAGGTGAGAGCGGGAAAATGTCAACAGCAAACGAAACCATTGGACGTCTTCGACAGCTGATCATGGTACAATTCGATTTCAAAAATAAGTGAAAGTTGTCGTCGTCGTAAATAAAATCGTTGATTTTTTGGAGCATTTTAACTAACTTTTTTTTACAAAATAGATTTAGAAAGGTAAACAACCTTTGTAAATGACGTTTCTACTCGACAGCTGGATATGAGTACAACAACTTACGGACCTGAAATTGACCAATCACAGCACTCAAAATCAATCAGCCATATAAAAATACTATACCATACTATACAGTAAGTGGAATGCAGATCGTGAGGGAAGACTATCCATGGCCATGGGATTCGAGCAATCAACAAACGTTTCTCTCGATCCTTTTTATTTATTTGTACAAATTAATTCAAATAACGTTGACACAATCGAGTGTTCGCGTGTGTATTAATTACATGAAATATTACAATCTCATTCAACTTTTTGACGTACTAAATGGATAAAAAAATTGATACAGAAATTTAGCTTCATCTTCTTTCATGATAATAACGCAGAACCAAAAACAAAGCTTTTTCGGCATTAGAGTAACTTAGTACTTGTACGATCAACGGCGACAAAATGCCAGTTGCAATCTGAAACAAGAAGAAGAAACACAAACTTAATATCAGTGACAAGAGGATGTTGTTCTTCCCATCCTCATCCATTCCCAAGAATCTTGCGTAATCACTTGTTCGTCAAGAGAGTTCAGTGAAACAAATAGGATTTTGTTTGTATGGGATTTTTAGATTCAAATACCCGTGAGGTTTAATAACTGTGGGCTTAATTATTGTAAGGTCTATTAACTGTAAGGTTTCTAAATGAGATTAAATAACAGTGAAGTACATTAAGTGTGAGGTACTTGACTAATTGAGAAGTTTACCAGCTATAACATATGGGATTAACAAACTTCGATTTTAACTAACTGTAAGGTTTTAGAACTTTGATGTGTAATAACTGACAGATTCAATAACTTTGTGGTATAACAACTCTGAGGTTAATTAACTGCAAGATATAACTAACTGCAAGATTTGATAAGGGATAACCATTAAGGTTTGGACGCTCAGCACTGGAGAATAAACAGATAATGTAGTTTAATGGATAAATTACAGTGCTGTAGGAATATCCCAAAACATTGTCTGTCTCTCACAGAATGTGTTTTATAAATGTACGCGAATGTCCATTGTTTTTTCACTGTCAGTGTCCGATTCAATGATCCTCCGGCGGGTTTCTTTTCTCCAACCATTGAAGTCTACCGGCTGAATGGCTTTAATTTCTCTCGTCTCCTTCAATGATGTTAAACATTTCTTGAGGATGGTCATATCTCTCTCTGTTTTGCTTAGGGTGTTTTTGTTTTGTTGTTGGTCAATAAAATCCTTAATAGAGATATCAGTGAGAGCAAACCGATGCTCACTTTCCGACATCTGTCTCGCTGAGCAAGAAAAAAAAAACAAACCCAGCAAAGGAAGTGTGTAAAACGTGTGAAGTGTGAAACTGGCTATACGCCGTTTTGATAGGTTATATAGATGTGAAAATATAGCGTATAGATTTGTAAAAACGATCTCAGTTATAATAAATACCATATTATCACTTATTATCGCGCGACTTTAATTTCGCGAATTTAGAATAGAAATAGTTCGCGAGTCTTAAATTTCGTGATTTTGAGGTATTCTTGTTTTTCAAGGTAATTAATTTTCGCGAATTGACTAACTGGTACGCTTTTCAACCTATATTTTTTCCATTTTAGTAACGTTACAAAAGGGATAAAACGCAACAAATAATGGTCTGAAATTATGGAAACCTCAAACGCAACAAGCAACTTGAAAATACAATACTATTCAAGCAACATTAAAGCGTCATTTTCTGAAAGCTACGTTGCGTTACAATGTACAACCACCATTGTACTGAAATGTCTCTCAAACAATGGTCGCCTCAATGTCTTGAAACGGATCCTCAGGCAATAATGCGACCGTTTTCATATTGGGTTATAATTTTCGCGTTTTGTCATTTTCTCGGTCCCTTTTTATAGAAAGTCTTCAATTTCGCGATATTTTTAAAATCGCGAAAATTAAGGCTCGCGAAAATAAGTGATTATAAGGTAATAGGACAGCATAATAAATTCGCATTGTTCAAGAACTTTGAAAATATAGGAAACGTATTTAATTGTTTCTCAGCTATACAACAGTATTTTATTGGTAAAATATAAAACGAACTATCTTTTCTATAATATCAGGTAAATATATTAAACAATGAAACAGAAGTAATTTTTTGCGTAACTTTGTAAAATAAAATATAATTATGGATTTTCTTTTGGTATTAATAGGAAGTTTGGTTTTCAATTACCTTGCATATATAACATATCAGGCGCTTCAGAATGCTTTGTTCTATTCTTTCTTATTAAAGTAGAAGAAATTCCTCATCAGATAATAGCTTTGCTACATACGTTGGACTTCGTAAGAAAAACGACGTTTGGATAATTACGCGGAGTGAGATTCCTTTGGACCGACATGACAACGAACATCACGTTTCGTGCAAACAACAAGTGGCAGTTCAGTTTTAGATTAACAACCAGTTATACCTGAAGGTATAACCTGTTACAATATTTGATAGAGGTAAACTCATGTACAAGTACACGAGAATTATTTCTCAAAACTGAGCCATCGGTGTAGTAGCCTTGTGGTTCCAAGAACAAATTT
>JANSTR010153297.1:0-10665 GCA_025434805.1 Antipathozoanthus remengesaui
CAGCAGAGGAAAAATATAAAAGGCACGTCATTTCATCTGGATCTTGTTCCCCATAACGCCACGAATAATGTTAGCAACCGTACAGACAAGTGAACAAGACAGCATGGGTTTCAAGATATAATAATAATTTCCTATTCTTTTCTACAAAGGATCTTCAAACATCATAACGAGTTTTCAAAAGTAAAGCTGCTACTGTCCCAATTCATATGTGGTTTTCATTCTATCATTCTATCATGCTCCAGATATGATAAAGTTTTTTGAATTTCTCTCTGCTTCAGTTTGCGATTCCATTTGATCATGGCTGAATTTAATATAGGATGCAGTGGTTCTGTTTTGCTTTTATGCAATTGTATAAAGCTGAAAAGGTTTATTAACAAAAAGAGAAGAAATTGTCCAATTCATTGTTTTTATATGGCATGCGAGACTGAGGGCCCGGGCATTTGACAGTCGTAACTGGAACGGGGGGGGGGCGGCGGACATTTGACAAATGAATTTACTTAGGGGCCGGACATTAGACCAATTTTTTCCAAAAAATTCAAATGCCCGGGGATTTGCCCGGAGAGATGCCCGTTATTGAAATTGACTCGCGCATAAGTAAAAGATATTGAGGTGCCGAAGAAATATAGTCCTTCTTAATAAGCGTATAATCACAAGCTATTCGTTGTAGAATCGAGGCTTACACTAATTTGAAAAGTTTGCCCTCCCGTAGCAAGTCATTGTCCTCCATCCAAACATCAACATAAACAGAATAACTTCATCAATAAAGTGTCAAGTCTTCCACCCGGCCACAGTTGGTCTACTAATTGGAAACAGTAAAGTGAAAAGAAAACATGAAATGACCGAAGTAACATCTTTCACATCATCTTTATTGATAACCTCTATCACAGACTATTGCTCTGATCCAGACAGTAGAAGTGTTATTTTTTCTGAACGCGATTTTGACATGATGTTCGTTGACTTTAGCTTTCTTTGTTGGGAATTCACATAACTGTGGATTGAGATCAATGTCCAGAATCGTCGGGGGCGTAGAAGCAGAGAGAGGACGCTGGCCGTGGCAAGCTATGATTCTAACGCAATACGGACGGTATATTTGTGGTGGCACACTCGTCTCTGATCGATGGGTTGTTACCGCCCGTCACTGTTTTGCGGGAATGACTAATTCAGAAAAGATGAATGTGATAGTAAGGTGAGTGACAACAATATACGTTTACTAAGTTTGTTGTGTAGTTCTTGATGGGAATAATCGTTTATTGAGAGTCAAGACTCGGGGAAGGATGCAAGGGGGAGGTATAGGATGGATTTCTCATTCCGCCTTTTAGAATGCTTATAATATAATGTGAACCTTTTAAATGAATTAAAAAATCGAATGAGTACAATCCACCCTCTATTGTAAAATTATTTATGTCAGGCTCTTGTGACAACATGGTCACGTCGACTCACTGTCTGACCAGCACATTTAAGGCCTACGTTTGTGTTTGTGGACTGATAATAATATTATATAGGTCCAGGGAATCTCTTACGTGGTTGATGATGGAAAAACTATCTAAAACTGGAGTGAAGACCCTTCACTCACTTGTGGTCAGCATCGCTCCACGTTTGGTGTTTGTGAGTGATGTAGTGATTCAGTTCCTTTAAGAAATGATTAGGTAAAAGGTCTGATAGTAAAACAGTTCTTTTAAGAAATGGTTAGGTAAAAGGTCCGATAGTAAGACAGTTCCTTAAAGACTGAAATGCTGAGGTAAAAAGTCTGATAGTAAGACAGTTCCTTAAAGAAATGGTTAGGTAAAAGGTCTGATAGTAAGACAGTTCCTTAAAGACTGAAATGCTGAGGTAAAAGGTCTAATAGTAAAACAGTTCCTTAAAGACTGAAATGCTGAGGTAAAAGGTCTAATAGTAAGACAGTTCCTTAAAGACTGAAATGCTGAGGTAAAAGGTCTAATAGTTATACAGGTGCTTAAAGACTGAAATGCTGAGGTAAAAGGTCTAATAGTTATGCAGGTGCTTAAAGAAATCGTTATCTAAGGTCTAATAGCAATACAGGCCCTTATCGTAACTTTGTCTACTTAAAGTAATTCCAGTTTCTCGTCAAATTCAATGGGGGACGTTTTTCTTATTTTAAGTTCGATACTTTGGTTCAGAACACATACTCTGTCTATTTCGAAGCAAAGTTAACAGGTCACCATGGTAACTACCTAGGAAATTGTAGAAACATTAGTCATTAGATTTAGAATACAATCACTCAAAACATGTCTTTTCCAAACACACTGGCATAAAATTCCGACCTTGGGAATCCACTTTGCAACATGTTGCAGTTGTTTATTTTCACCAACTAAAAACTTTCCGAAACATTAATGATAACTTCTTTATTCAAATAATTATGAAAAATCAGTACCGTTCTGATGATAAACCGAAATATTTTTATGGCAGTGATGGGTATTTACACCGGGTGATATTTGTATGCTCTCTCTTTTGCACACACTAATACTCTTTATACTTTTATCGACTTTTATTTCTTTAAGACTTGGAGCTCACGATCGACGGAAAATAAACCATTATCAAAAGAATTTTAAGCTGAGGCTGTTAGTTTTTCATAAATATTACAACAAAGATACCTTTGCCAACGATATTGCCCTGTTGAAACTGAACGAAAGAGTGCATTACAACAGGTGAGTAATAATTAACATGCCGCAGGGGCGGATCTAGAGGTGGTTCGGGTGGTAATAAACGTAGCTTACAGTATATCCTGTGCTTCAAAAATAGTAAAACTTAGGTGTTTTAGAGATAGTTACCGCTCACAATTATCCCTCAAAACATTCGAAAATCACCTTTCTTAGGACCTATATTTTAAAGTTTTCCGAGGGAGTATTCCCCCTGACCCCTCTATAGGATGGGCCACCTTGGTCGGACATTTGTCCGAACCCCCTTCACTAAATCCTGGATCCGCCCCAGACATGTATATGAAGTTGTATAATAGAGTGTCGTCATGCGTCACTAAAAAAAATGATATAATATATATTCTTATTAACTAGGTGTAGCTCTCACTAAGTGCCAACGAGCAACGCAGTAAAACATGGTTAAATCCTTTCTTTCGAACATCTAATAATTCAAAATAATAGGGTTTTTGCGTTTTCTGAACAATACCCAAAATGCCATACATTTCCTTTAAATATTAAATTAAAGTTTACCCAACATTCAAAACAACTCAAATTTCTCCAAAATAAGTGATCATACATCTTGAATAAAAACACATGTGAAAGAGAATGGACCTTTCTTGCAAGAAGAATTGATTATAAAAGATGAAACATTAAAATCGAGTTTCTATTTGCATTTTATGATTTTTGAAGAATATCGAAAATCCCATATATTTCCTTTAGGCCAAATTAAAAAAAATATTAGTTTCTTGTCCGGATCCGTCAAAAAAAAGCAGGCGGGAGGGTCGTTTTATTTCTTATTTTAATTTGCAATTTTTTTAAATTTTACTCAGTATAATCTTTATTAAACTCTATCAGAACATACACTGGTTTTACAAGAACAGTTTTTTAGTAGAAGGTAAGGCTGAAAATTGGACAGAATTTAATCCTATCCAGTCCAAAGCTTTTTTTTTTTTGAGACTTGGGTCTTTAACTTTTAAGTCAAAGGGGGTGAATTCCACCCACTCCCCCTACTTGAAAACTTTCTTAGATTTAATCCGTACTTGATAAAACTTTTTACAATTGGCCATTGGGGTATGCTCTATCTTTTGGTGATATATAGATCTAGTGTACTGGACTTAAGTCTCGCAGAAAAGCTCTTTGCAGTGTTTACAAAGAGTTTTTAACCCAGGGTCGTAGCAAGGGGAGGGCCGGGGAGGCCCGTGCACGTGTCCCCCCCCAGTTTTTTCGCTCAGTTTACTACTTTTTCATAGAAACAATATATTTTATGTGATAAAAATGTCTTACGTTCAGTAAATTGCCACAAGTCTGAGAAAAACGGGAAATATTTTACTAGCTTTAGACATTCTGATTTTGTTTCCAATTGTGTTTAAAATTCAGGAAATACGTTTTCAGACAAACTAATTATCAAAATTTGCCCCCGGACCCGCTCTAGAAGGCTTGCGCCTTCGCGCCCATGGGTTGCCACGGCCCTGTAACCATCCCCACCATGCACAAGCCTAGATCTTTGATTTTTCTTCGAATTGATCGGACACTCAAAAAGATGCCAAATTTCTCAAAAGGTTGTGACTTTCATGCGTTACATTTAAGGAGGCCGGCTCATGCTCCGATTTTATGCTCTAAAAGTAAGGACGACCATGTCCCTGCGATCTACATGGGAGTACTGCCCCGCGAAAAAAACCTTTCCATAAGAACGTCGATCGTTCTAACATCACCCGTAAGACTGTAAGTAACGTCACTAAAACGTCCAATGTTCGTAAGTGCATATACATACAAATGAGCGCTGATGTTTACAGCCAAACTAATCCCATGTATTAATAATTTACCTATATTTATTTATAAAAAACGATATATACTCTTGAGCACATTTCCTCAGTTAAACAAGTTGAGGCAGAAATCTTTGCGAACACTTTAAGAACATTCAAAATTGTGCACGTGAAAAACAGTTCAAAACCAGGTCGTTAAACAGACAATATTTTGTTGTTGTTTTGAGGAATTCAACTTCCCAAAAAACACTTTTAAAACTGTTCACACAACCAATAAACCTAATATACCACCCCTTGCCACCTCTTACCACCTCGTACCATCTCTTACCATCTCTTACCACCTCTTACCACCTCTTACCATCTCTAATCTCTGTTACCACCTCATACCACCCCTTACCACCTCTTACCATCTCTTACCATCTCTTACCATCTCTTACCATCTCTTACCATCTCTTACCATCTCTTACCATCTCTTACCACCTCTTACCACCTCTTACCACCTCATACCACCTCATACCACCTCATACCACCTCTTACCTCTTACTACCTCTTACCACCTCTTGCCACCTCTTACTACCTCTTACCACCTCATACCACCTCTTACCACCTCATACCTGTTACTACCTCTTACCATCTCTTACCACCTCATACCTCTTACCACCTCTTACCACCTCTTACCACCTCTTACCACCTCTTACCACCTCTTACCACCTCTTACCACCTCATACCACCTCTTACCACCTCATACTTCTTACTACCTCTTACCACCTCTTACCACCTCATACCTCTTACCACCTCATACCACCTCTTACCACCTCATACCTCTTACTACCTCTTACCACCTCTTACCACCTCATACCTCTTACCACCTCTTACCACCTCATACCTCTTACCACCTCATACCACCTCATACCACCTCTTACCACCTCATACCTCTTACTACCTCTTACCACCTCTTGCCACCTCTTACCACCTCTTGCCACCTCTTACCACCTCATACCACCTCTTACCTCTTACCACCTCCTACCTCTTGCCACCTCTTGCCACCTCTTACCACCTCATACCACCTCTTACCTCTTACCACCTCCTACCTCTTGCCACCTCTTGTCACCTCTTACCACCTCATACCACCTCTTACCTCTTACCACCTCCTACCTCTTGCCACCTCTTACCACCTCTTGCCACCTCTTACCACCTCTTGCCACCTCTTACCACCTCTTACCACCTCTTACCACCTCTTACCTCTTACCACCTCCTACCTCTTACCACCTCTTGCCACCTCTTACCACCTCCTACCTCTTGCCACCTCTTACCACCTCCTACCTCTTGCCACCTCTTACCACCTCATACCACCTCTTTAGGGGAATAAGCAGGATACTGAGGGGAACAATCAGCTAATCAGGCTCGAACTTAGGACCTCTAACTTTGAAAGCCGCGCAACTACCGCGTGGACTAGCTACGCCTTTGGCTTGTTGAAATCTAAATTGTTTTTTAATTATATTTTTTGCAGCTATCTTAATCATAGTTGAAAAAGTTGAAAAAGACTCTGGGTTTATAGAGATGGAGCTCGGAACCTATCGCTCTAAAGGCATTGCACTACCACACTGAGCCATGCCTTCGCCTTGTTGAGCAGTCTATATGGTAACTTTGCTTTGGGTGAGCATCGAGAGCTTGACGCCCCGCGCCGCTGGGACTCCCGTGCAAATTTTCAATTAACTTTTGGGGTATCTTTTCATAAAAAACCAGTCCAGTGTCACAGTTTTCACAATTTATATAAGGCCCTAAATGTTCAGTATATATGTACCTCTTATTAGCCGATTGCAAGGGCTGTACGAGAAGTTATGTTATCGACCGAGTTTTTTTCGTTCCTTTTATGGCCCAAGCGCGAAGCGCGAGTCATAAAAATTGGGAGGGAAATAACGCGGATCCATAATTAACTTACCGTACGGACCGAGCAAACGAGACTAACAAAATATTTGTTATATGGTTTTGTTGAAAACTGTTAAAAATTTTGTAAATGAAAGCCACTTGAGAGACGGCAACTTACGGACCTGAAATTGACCAATCACAGCGTGTTTTGTGTGACTGGGTACAAGGCTATGCTCGCAGTATAACATGGCGCGGTTACTAAGGTAAACCTTGGCAAAAATTATGTCTTCTCGTGCCCTCAGAAAATTACAAGGAACGAGAGAGTTGGAAATCGTAGAGAACAGTGTCGATAGTGAAGAATACAATGATTTTGTTACAGCAAGACCACGGAGTAAAAAGAAAAATATTGTCAATCCGTTTGATCTGGTAAGCAAACGTACTTTAGTCTTAGATCCTTTTAAACAGTAGAGTCCAGAGTGCGTAGTGTTGTGAATAAATTCACCACAATTCTGTGTCTTGAATCCCGCCCGAATACGTCTCCAGAGTAATGTATGCTTTGGAAGAGTTTTTGACGAAGATAATTTTAACTGACCAGTAATCCTGAAGTTAAGAATCATTTTGAATTTATACGACTTGCATTACAAGTCGCTATTTCACTTCCGCCATTTTGGATTTGGGATTGGGGCTGAGCTCGGTCAAACATAGAAAATGTGTTACGGCATGTTTACATTTTGAATCTCTATTTTATTGTCATTAATTATGGGGTAGGTGAAAATGAGATCGGCAAGAATTAAATTCATGTCAATAAAGAGGATGTATTCAGTATATAAACAAATAATATTGTGTGAGCCGATCAAAATTATCCAAATGTGAAATTATAAAATATAGATTTGGGTAAAATTTCCTTACTACTCCATAATAATTATACATTATAAAAAAACACTTCCAACTTCTAGAGAACAGCTGTATAGGATATATGTATCTTTTTAGAATTTCATGTATAATTAATTATGGAGTAGTTTCAATTTAGCCTCAGACTTTTTTTACTCAAAAAAGCATATAAACAAAAACTGCATCTTCACAAAAACATGTTAAATTCACAATTTACAGTTAAATGATCACGGGGATGTCAATGAAGCTGAAGAAAAATCAGAGGAAGAAGAAAAAGAAGATAAAGAACTTGATCAAGTAACATCTCAGGGGGTGGAGGAAGGGCCGCAGAAAGAGAAACCCAGTGCTGAAGGAAAGAGAAAAAAGAGAAAAAAGAAGAAGAAAGGGAAAGGGAAAGATGAAGCAGATACTGTGAAACCAGCCGAGGTAACGTTAAGGTGGCTAAAAATTGTGTTGTATTTAATGAATTTATTAATCCCTTCTATGCATTTTGTATTGAGCTATAAAGGCCCAAGGCTGAAAAAGTGTCTGAAAAGTGAACATTTACCTGAGGCAGAGCCAAGGTCGAATGTGAAACTTTGAGGACACTTTTTCAGACAAATTGTCTGAATTTGAATTATGTGAGACCTGTAAGAAAATGGAGTAAAACCAAGAGAATTGAACTTTACTTTGAATTAGCAGGGACTTTAAGTTATCCAAGTTTGAATTACCAGAATGTAGAGTCCAGATCTCACAATGAGACAAACTTACATTTATTTAATACATGTACAGTGCAACAAAGATGCTTATATTTTGCACATATAGACACAAGTTCTGTTAAATTCGATCTCAGTTGATATATCACATCTAATTAACAAATGAATTAGAATATGAGCTTGCAATTTCTATTGGCTGATAGTTCATGAGGCCGCAGGCTGAATGAACTATCAAATTACCGATACAAATTAAGAGTGAATATTCTAATTGATTTAGTAGAAATCTCTAGGCATTATACAAACCATTCTAGGTTTAAAATTGAAACTTGTGTAAAAAAGGTCTCTTGAGTTTCAGTTTTTGTTGTTTCTTGTGCCTATGGGAGACTCACACTCATGATCATGAGCAAATTAAACAAGTGAAAGTACTGTAAGATTTGGTTATTATTCAAGTTAAACATTGTTCACGCCATATTTTGTGATGCTTTTAGTTTTGGAATGGCTTTAAAATGTCACAACATTACTACAATTACTAACTGACTATATTTTGGATGTCAGAGCTTGGAATGTGTCATGGAGGGGGTGACTATTGCATGATAGACCATGAGTAAGATAGTCAATCAAATTGAAGCATTAGCATTAGATAGCAACTAGATTTCTACTAATACATTTTTCACTGTAGATAGACTAGTCCAGAGTTTGGGCCACATGTGCCTATAATATAATTATATCGAATGGATGAAACAAATGAAGGGGTAAAGAAAAGTTGGTAGCAATGTTTTAAAAAAGTTTTCGACTCACTTCAAAGGCTGTGCAGTGTAGCTCAGTATATTAGATAGATCTGTGCTACACAAAATAAATATATTAGTCTTATATTATTATTCAATTTCACATAAAAATATGATATTAAAAGTGTGTCCTGTAGGTAATTTAGTACATGTGCATTATATATAAGTAATAGCCTTTAATAGTTAGTAGCTGACATAAGAATTTTAAATTTCAAGGACTGACCATTCTTGAAATATAAAGTAACTATTTACTTTTACAGTGCTATAAAAATCAGCCAGATTCACACATTGGTTTGGGAATATGCCCAATTTTTTAGCTTTCCTTTAACTCCATACATTCTTTTGAATAAAAATTAAGTTTTATACTTGGAGAGAGGAAAGGGGTGGAGGGGGGGGGGGGCTCCACCCACCTCTAGGGCTAGGATCAACCATTACCATGATATCTAGTTACTACTATAGAAATGATACCCTTTTATAAACCTGCCACTTAATATCAGGGATAGAACTTAGAATTTTGTTTTGCAAGATACATGTACAGTCAGATGAGTAAGTGCCCTGGTTTACTAGTCTGCCCAAATGTTTACCAGACAAGGTAAAACTGGGTTTGGCTTGCGGTATGGAAAAATCTACCTTCAGTTGGTTGCTTGGGGAAGCCATTTAGATGTCGAAGGTTAAACCTTGCACTTTCAGAATAGACTTTGGTTGTCCACAGCAAAATCCCTTCAAGAAACTCACAAAAAATGATCACAAAAATTTTGAAGGTTTACTGTAAATGCAATTATAGTGTATCCATGAATAAAAATATGTTTAAAGTAATAGAATATATATTTACTATTAGGCAATGCTGTAGCCAGTATTAGGCAAACCGAGGTACTTGTCTCAGGTTTTTTTTTCATTTCATGTTTTTCATTTTGTTTTTATTGAAGAGGGAAAGTTAAACACTACAAATGAATGAATAAAGAAACCAAGTTACATATGAATAATTAAAGGTACTGAACATACATGGTGTCAATGTTTTATGAGAATGCCAGTCAGAACTTGATCTTTTTTGGCTATTCAAGTAATTCTTACTTTGACTCTTTGAAGCAGTCTGCTAGGAATGTAAAGAAAAAATTAGTTGAAATGAAAGTGGATCTGAATTAGTTAAGAAAGTGACGAAGAAGAAAGACATGAAGAAGAAACACGGCCAAGGCAAAGCAGCCATCAACTGCCAATAAAAACAAGAGAAAAAAAATAGAAAATGGAAGACATGAATTCAGTACTGATTGGTTCATTCAAGCACTAACTCTTGTCAACTCTCATACAGTATGGTGATCAAACCAGGGTGAGAGTGAAGAAGAGTTGGGCCAAACTCTCATTTAAGTCCTAGTTGTCACCTTGATTCTCATCTACTGTCATCCTTGTTTGACGGTCCGGCTTAAAATATTTGAGTAGAAAGTTTGCACTCTGTGCATACGAAATATAAATATGTACAATTATTCTTTTTAGGTGAGAAACATATATTAATTGCATGTTGAGTTCAGTGTACATATATCTAGATCTGGATTTTTTCGTCATTACATGTAGAATGAAGATGAAATTGATGCCAGCATCAGAGAAGTCAATGAAATTTTGGGGACTGCTGCTGTGCAAACATCAGGTAGTTTTACTCATCATTGGCAGCCCTATTAAGGATGCAAACATCTGGATACCCCATTTCCCATTACCTTTCGACTCTCTCCTGATTCCTTACCCAATTTCTCTGATCTTACTAAGTGATGTCTTGCTTCTGACTGCAGATCCTTTTCCTCTCCTGTTCTCACCAAATTTCAACACCTAACTAATTGTAGGTTTATTTATTGCATGTTATTATTAACCTTTTTCCTCCCAAATTATTTTGACTACATTTTATGATAATTCAGTGGCGATAGCTTTTCTAAAAATAACAGCCACTGATCAAACACAGGGCTTCTCTTCCCACCTGGCTGAGGTGACCTGGGACTGAATATGCAGAGAATTGCCATTTTGG